>VZTV01071479.1:1095-17147 GCA_013400875.1 Anhinga rufa | reverse complement strand
GCGCTGTCACCGAGCGGCGGCGGCGGGGATGCGGGGGCCGGGACCCGCCCCGGGGGCCCCTGCGCGCCGCGGCCGCTTGCTGGTAGCCCAGGGCGCGGCCCCGGGGAACGGGCCTGAGGCGGGCTCCCACGGGCCGCAGCCTCCGGAGGCGATACTTGAGATGCCCTCAAGTATTTTCAGTGCTCCGCCGCCAAAATAAACGGGGGATGAAAATACAGTTAAATTAGCCCGATCTCGGGTGGCTGCTTTTCTTGCTGATGTCATCTGAAGAAACGCACCTGCCCAGCTGCGGGTCTCCCTCAGACTGGGCCCTCCAGTACTGCAGCACGTGTAGGGTGTCTGTGCGGCGGTCGCAAGCGCTCCTGCTAGGCAGAGCTACTTTTTGTTTGTGGCTCATTTATTCCAGTTACAGAAGAGGATCACGTAAGGAGGAGGGGATTTTGGGGGCTGAGAAGTACATTCTCTAATCGGGCAGCTGGTAACAGTGCTCGGCCTGTCCTGGTGAGCCGTTCTGGCTTTTAGGTGTGCATCCATTTAAATACAGTGAGTGTTTCTAGTGAGAAAACGAAGGACAATTAGATGTGGAGAGTAGAGCAGCTCTGGTGAAAGGTCGTTTTAGCTCTCTGTGGGTTCTCTTTCTTTTTTCTGCCTCGGTTACGCTTAGTTCTGTAACATTTAGGAAGAGGATCTTCCCATGGGCTCAGCTGGCGTATCTGACTTGCCCACTGTGAATCATGCCTGACTCTAGGCAACAAAAGAAAAATCAGTAAACACCTGACCTGTTCTTCCTTGCCCGTGTAGTCAGACTTTTCAAATGCAAATGTTATTGGATGCACAATAATCCCTGAAGGGGCCTGCGCTGCTTCAGCGTCTGCTCAAGGAAGAGTTGTTTTGCTGAGTGATACTCGACTGTCATGAGATCAAGGTCCAGCTCCTGCCTTGTCACCTTGTTCAGTCCTCTGTGGGTCTGTGCTTCAATCTCCAATACGTACCATCCTTTTTTTCTTTTCTTCATTGCATAGTTTTCAAAGGAATTATAGGTTTCGTGTATCAAGTAGCTTACATAGGCCTGATGTCCGTTATGTCAGTTCTGTCCAGTTCTAGTGTGCGCATTTTGGAATGATGAAAGGTAGGCGCTTTTCCCAACTTGTCTGTCATCACAGACAATTTGAGGTTTAGCCCTAAAGGCTCTGCAGGGCCTTGACTTCGTTTTGTAAAAAAGGTCTGTTTTATTCTCGGGTTACTTTGATAGACTTGCACCTGTTACTTAACATATAGTTCTTTTCACCCATCTCAGCAGGTTGAGGTGGAGACCTTGTGGAGTGCTATTCCTATTAGCTAGCTTTGGCCATGGGTTGGTAAGTGTGACTTGTGGAAGCTCCTGCCACGGCGGATAAAGGAAGGTCAACTCAAACTGCCTGACGTTTGGATATGAGGCTGCCTGTAGGATGTGTGCAAACAACACGCTTCACGATAACTCAGCTGCCCGTCACAGTCTATCAGTAGCTGGCAAGCTGAGATCTCTCAAGTACTGCTATTCTGACTGCAGCACAAACCGTGTGGCTGGAAGTTAGCCGAGTCTCTTTATTTTAAAACTGATAAATATCTAGTAACATCTCTATTAATATATAGTAGTTAGTTCTGTTTCTGTTTGAACTCGAACTGCCTTCTGTTTTTTAATTTACTTTCACAGTAATTAAGTGTTGTTTCATATCCTCAGGGTGTACGTATAAAGATATGCTGTCTTGCCTACCTGTGCTGACAAGCGTGGTGTTCCCCACTAGCCTTTTCTATCTCTTCCTAGGTTTCTTGGGTTTGCTGCTCTGCAGAGGGGAGTCCGAACTCCCTCGTGTTATTCCTTTGGCTTTTGATGCTCCTTTCTACATCCTATGCAGATGTAGAAAGCCTCTCATACTGGGGGAGCGTTGATAATATGAGATGGTGGAGACTGAAGCTCCTGTTGAAGACAGACTATCTCACAGCTGTTTAGCGCTGGCTGGAGCCTGCATACTGGAGGGAAGAGAGCAACCCTCCAGAGCCTCCTGTGGCAGCTGATTACAGGGCTCGTGGAGGGATTTGTTGGTGTTGGTGATGCCCCTGACTCCACATAAGGTAAACTTTGTTTGACTTTAGCGCACAGTTTCAGAGTTTTAGGTTGTGGCCCTATCAAAGTACGCACGATTCACGTTGGCACTGCGCGAATGCACGCAGAGCTGCCTGAGCAATGCCAGTTCTCTGGTCTTTCTGTGCGATCAAGTATCACCACTGTAGTCAGTATGAGGCATTGGTTGCAGTTGTTCTGATGAATCTTCTCCAGGGAAGATTTTATTTTATCAGCTTGCTGTTCAGAACCTTATTTAAAGATTTCTTCGTGTTGCTCGGTTTGATCGGGGGTGGGTTAAAGTGACTCAGTAATGATACAGCTCTTCGAGTGTATGGTCTACCATGGTAATGTAACAGTGTTTATAGCTGGTCGGGCACAGTGTGCAAAGCAGTGGCTTAGTCGTCCAGTACACCTTGCACAATCTCTTAGGCTGTTGCTTATGATTCTGACAGATTCTTATTTCACTCTGACCTTTCCACTCCAACCTTCATTTGTCATAGCCTTGGTTTTGGATGTTTCTTCTGAATTTTGCTTTATTTAGGACATCAGGTCCTAAATATGATATGGTGTCATCTGAACACTACAGATGTGAAGCCATTCCATTCTGCAATAGAATTCCTTGTCAACCATTTCCATAAGAAGACATTAGTCAGTGTGCAACAATTTAGCCATCCCAGATAGCTCCAGTGCTTGCTTGTGAATAAAATCAGCCTTTTTTTTCTAAGCAGGTTCCACCGACTGCCACCGCTTGTAATAGATTTTGACATCTTCCATTTAGAAAAAGAAGTACAAAGAATTATCCTGTGATCCTATGATAATCATGTGAGCCCTGCTTTATGGATGGGCAGGGATGAGAAATGTGAATTTGGCATCTCTGCAGTCTTTGAAATAATGCCAGCACGTTAGGTTGGGTACACAGGGTAAGAAGAGGGGCAGTGGGGCCTGAATAGTGTTTAAAAAATCAAATAAGCTTTGCTTTAACAGGAATCTCAGCTGTACGGTAATTGTGCACCGTGTTAACCAAAGTGCGGCAATGTCATGGGTCTTGTGGGAAGTTATTTATCTTCCTGTGACTTTTGTTTGTGGAAGTGAGACGCTAATCAGCTCAGTGTCACTAACCAGCTTTGGTCAGCTGCCACCCTTGGTTTTTGCCAATGAATTGTTCTGCTTATGTTCCAGTTATCCCATGGATTCCTTTCAGCCCAGGGTGTTCGAACTAGACTTCAGACCTTTTCCTCATGCTTACAGTCTGCATCAGTATGTACAGTGCCCTTGTGCAGAGGCAGATTATGGTGGTTGTTTGCAATAAACTATTTTCAAGAAGATGGATAAAGAAAGTTCTGTGATAGCAGTGCACTTTTACAGCTTCTTCCTGGTTCACTGCTTTTTAATATGTGGTAACTTGCTAGTAAAAGTTTTAAGTCTTTTGCAAGACGTGAAATGAAGCTCACGTAAAATATGTCTGAAGATAGTTTCAATGGGGATACATAAATCATTCAAAACTTCCTTTTCGAAGCACTTAATTCTTATATGTAGGTGTTTTGGCAAAGTCCAGAAATAAGATAAAATTAGTCATGTAATGAATTAGATACTACAGCTAAATAGGAGTGACAGAAACGTGTGTCCAAATATATTTTAGGATATCTTAAATTCAAGAACTTCTGCTAGCAGCAATGTGGGTAAATGGCATTGTTACAGTGGTCATAGCAGGATATTTTTGCATAACCTCTGTAGCACGTGCATCTTCAGCATTCTTCACATTGCCTCAGAACTGCAGAAAGCAGTCATGGAGGAGGGAGCCTGGGAGGCAGTTGAGGCAGAAGCTCTGAATCGTTTGGGAGGAAAGAAAGTAACCGGAGAACAGAAATACAGGGGTGTCAGCGAACTGTCTCTTCTGGTGATTTGTTTACTGTTGTCTTGCTGAAAATGGTATGGAGACTGCATCGTCTTCAATTTAGTTGCATTTTGATGTGGAAGGGATTTTTTTTTTTTCCCCTGTTCGGCTAAGCTTGGTGTCTCTCTTCCTTCTCTGTATAGATTAATGGTAAATTTTGAGATATTAAAGGTGTCCTGTCAGTGCTAAATACATCAATACTTGTTCCTGTTCCATAAAGGATTCTTGTGAGATACTTGCAGGATACACGGCAACGGTTATAATGTGAAATGCAAATCCTGAAAGGGTTCTTAGCAGCAGGGTCGTCCTTGTGAAGTCTTGGGTCGATTTTTTTTTTTTTCTGTTTGTGCAGTCGTCAATTAGCACAGCACTGATAGCAGTGCCAAACTCCAGAATACTTTTCTCAGCAGTACGGGTGCATAGATAAGTGGACTCTTGCTTCAGATAAGGAAAGATAAGAGTGCGCTATGTGAAAAATGAGAGTGGAGAAGTGCTTGTGACATGATTAGCTGTTTATAACACTTGGGTGTGTGAAGGAGATGGTATATACTTTCTTTGTAGCCTGTAAGCAAAGGAATTTCTCTGAGAAGCTCATTTTAGTGGAGTCCATGATGGATACCTCAAGTTTCTTTTACAGCACGCAGTGTTGTCAAGTTTAATTCATCTATAAAAATGCTTGTCTAGGAAAAGAAACAAGTTCATGTTACTGTATAAACTGTTACCTTTGCTAAGCATGTCTCTCATACCTCTTCTAATTTGTGCAGTGATTAAGACAGAGCTGGAGAGGCTGCAGCTGTCCGGATCTTGATGCCAACTGCTGGCGGCCAGGAGGCTTAGCTAAATATAGAAAAACATGGGCCTTTTTGTGGGTTCTCTGGTATTTCAGTTATTTGGAAAAGCTCTGGGAAGGTTCTTTGTGATATGTCGAAGTGATTCGAAAGCAACTCCCATAACTGTGGATGTGTGGGTCTGTATGTTGCAGAAAACTAAGAGAAGATAAAAAAAACCCCAAACCCAAACAACCCTCTGCTGGTCGTTTGTAGCTGCTGATTTTTTTGTGTTTCAGAGAACACCTGTATTAGAAGGCTAAGCAATTGCACATGAAAAGACATGGGTTTTCCATCTACTTCTACCTGCAAATTCTTGCTCCTTTTGACTTGCTAAGCGCTTGCTTAAAACTTGAGTTGAAACTTAAGTTTGGCGATTATTTTACATGCAGAAGCTGTATCTTTTATTCAATCTCTGCACTGTTCTAAAGAAATTCAAATAAATTTTGGGGTTTCTTATCTTGTGTTTATAGCACATATCTCTCATGTATAAAATTGATTTCTGTGTGTGTTGTTTAATTTCCCCTTGCAAATTTCTTCAGTGTTTCATTTCCTTAAAGAAAAGTGACATTTCCTTTCTTTTCCCCACTGCAGCAAAATTAAAGAATATGTTTTTGTCAGGTCTTCAATGTAAAGTTTAAATTTGCCTTTTGCTCTGAAGTTCTATGTGGAATGGAGACTAAGGTAGTTTGCAGCCTCATTGACTAGGAAATGTAGGCAAACATCACAAATGTGATGTTCAAGTTAAAGAAGAGCAACAGCCTTGAGAGGGAGATCATACTTGGTGATCACTGCTTTCTTTTTAAGTGTGTGTGACAGAATGGGGAACACCCAGTGCCACAGGGAGAGAAAAGCTTCATTTGGTGAGTTCCCCTTCCAAGACCAAGTTAGAGATTTACACCTGTTCTTGACTTTGACATAACAAATAATGTAATGTGCGGACTGATTTATATTACAGAAAAATTGCTATTATCACCGATACATGGGAGCGAGATTTATCTGAAGACACAAATTCATAAGATTTGTGAAGACACAAAGGGTTCGTGTCTTCAACCTGTTGGTTCAAGGTTTTTCTTTAAATACTTTGACCTGTGACCTGAACTACAGAGAAAAAAATGTACCATTTTAAGACATGGTCTAAAGCCTATTGGAATTACATTTTAGGGATGTTTCCGTTGTCTTGAGTAGCCTTTGAATTGGATATTTTGAATCTCTTAATTGTACTAAGCTGATTTTTATTCCCACAGATAAGAAATTTTCAGTATTTTTTTGTTTGATTTAGTAAAACCTCTTAATTATTAGTTTTCAGTAGGCATCTGTTTAAATGATGCCAAGTGATCCCTTAGTAATGAGTAGTACTGTTCTTGTTCTTTCAGTTGAGCTGCTTTGGATGGCTTCTTTCAGTATGCTTGGATTTTGTCATGCATGGAGAACTGTGCATCTTTCACAGTGGCTGCTGTAGTGAATGCTAAGCAAACAATATCTTCTTTATAAGCAAGCAAAATAACAAAATACCATATACAAAAAATATTAGTCTTTTAGCAAAATCAGATAGTTGACATACATTTAATAGGTTCGGTCTTTAAATATAAAAACGTCTATGTGACCAGGAAAAATAAAGCTCTTGTAATGCACATTGGGTAAACTTCTCTGGATTTTGGGTAAGATAGCATTTTGTATACTGTTCTGTGGTACAGGTCCCCTTTCTTCTGCCATCCTCTGCACGCCTATCTGGAGGTTATTTTGTAGGCTGGCTGCTGCGTCTTTTTCCTCAGTGACTCTTATTTTAAACATTGTTTCCCAAATCTCAGGCCGTCACTTCTGAACCATAAAAAGGAGTTACTGGAGTTAAAGGAGTAGCATTTTTTCCTAATAGGTCATGTAATAGGGTTTTAGATTTTGTGGTAGGTATTAGGTCTGGCCTGGAAAAGAAGACTCTTTACTTTCCAGCAGTCTTAATTCATGTCTGAGCAACAGAGGTATAGGTTAGAACAGTTCCAGGAACACATTGTTTTCAAAATTTTTGGTGCTATTAGAGGTGGAATTTTTTCTTGATCATCTTTTGATCTTCATTCTGCTCTGTAGGACAGAGAGGTGGAGTTGGACATGCAGAATAAAGCGCTAATTACCCAAGAAGAGCTTTGACTCAATTAGCTTATGGATGAATGGGGAGGGTTGATAACTTGGCAGTTTTGCCAAGTTAGCTATGCTTTGCTGACTGGAGGCAGCCTGAGACTTGTTGGAAATGTAAATGAAATGGCACTTCAAGCAGAAGAGGAGAGGCCAGTGCCAGGCTGGGCTGGGCAGCTGGGGCAAGGGGCGAGGGAGGAGGCTGCTGGCACTGGTGAGGGGGCAGTCATCATCCCACCGTTGTATTGGTGGTGACAGCGCTCTGGTAGGAAACCGGGGAGCTCGTTTGCTTAGGGCATGGTTTAGTGCCATTTCCAAGGGTATTCAGATTCTGGCTTTGTCTGTCCCCTGGAAGTTTGTCCCACAGGTCCATCCCCTTGAATCCAGAATGCTTAATTTGCCCCCTTCTCCCTGCTCCACCCGAGTGACCTGCATTGTCCTAGAAGCCCAACTCTTTCATTGACTGACACATGGTCTATCACATAATTAGGATGTAATCCATCGATTACTTTGAGAATTGGAACCAAAGCTGTAAGCTGATGTTGGAAGCTGGCTTGCAGGGCACTGTAGCAGAGATTGTATAACAAGATCCTGAGAGAGGAGAGATGACGCAGAGCTCCGTGTTTAGGGCAGAGGCATACCGGACCGTGTATAGGTTCAGGCTAATTATGCCTGAACAAAACTCTGTGGTTTTTTTTTTTTCTCTACAGTCTTAACTGCCAACCTTCATTTTCCTCACCTACCAGCAGCCAGCAATTTCTTGTGTTTATCTGAGGGATTTAGAACATCATTCAGTCATTCCAGATTACTCCTTCTCTTGAAGCAGCTTAGACCATCCAAACTTGCCTTTCACTTCCATGTCAAAGGGAAAAAGGGATTTTTATGGCGTGCCATTAGAAGCTACCCATTTGCTGGGTTAGAGCAACTCTTAAGGAGGGCAAACTTGTTGAGGCTTGCTCTTGCATACTTTAAATTGCGGATTGCTGCAGTAAAACACAATTTTTATGCCCTGGAGTATAATTGTTTTTTGTAAAATTATCTATAGCAATGCTATTTTGTGTCATGACCCTGTCTCTGCTTGCAAGCTGAGCAGCCCTGAGCTTAGTTACTGTGTGCAAAGTCCACCTCTGGATTTCCATGTAGGAGGTCAGATCTGAGTTGGGACTCGGAGTAATTCAAGAAGACGGTGTAGCTGCTGCTGTCTCTGATGGAGGACAGCACATTACTGTTTCTCCTTTGCCTTCTTCCTTTGCATTCAGGAACTTTGCCTTCCTGATCCACTTCTAAGTAACAAAACCAACATCACTTCTACTACCACGTGTATATACTTGTATCCAGGGCTGAATGCACAGGACAAAGGTAGAGGTTCTTTAATAGTTTTGCAGGTCTGATTTAAGAACCTATGGCTCCCGAATATTTTTGGCTTGCTTCTGCTAAGGTTTTAACTGTCCAGTCTGTGATTTTACAATATGAAGTGTTCAGCAGCAATACCACTTGTCCATCTCCCTGCAACCGGATCTCTTCCTTTCCCTTGATTTGTATTTGTGTTCTGCACCTTGTACTGGGACGTGATCTCCAGGGTACAGCTGTTTTCAGAGCATTGCAAGCCGACCCTTGCTAATCTTATCCAAATTCAATTCCCACATGGATATAACTTTTATGTTGGCTACTTTGCCAAGCAGACACAAACCATTCACTTCTGATGTGGCTTTATGTTCCAGAGAATGCAGTGGCAATGTCAGGGTTTAATTTCAGGGACATTGCAGCCAAACATGATGGGAGGTATAGTTGAGCTGTTTGATAAATCCCAGTACCGTGTAACCAGACAGTGGGATGATTATCTCACTGTGTTAAGATGTCTTCTGGCATACATGCAGGGAGCTTTAAAGCTGTAGCTCAAGGCAACATGCAGAGAATAATTTAATTGCAATATTTTGGCTTTGCCCTTTTAAGATGCTGTATTCTGGATTTTGTGGTAGAAACATATGTTTAGCCAGAGTAAGCTCACTGTTCTATGTCCCTGAGCTTGTTCTGACTTAAATTCTGTTGCACATGCTTGATTTAATTCCTGACTGGTGGAGCAGAAGACAAGTGACCTAATGTTGCCCATTGCTCCTTGAAAAGTTTCTGTAAGCTAATGTGCTGTACTCGTTTTGTTCCGATGCTCTTGCAAACTGATGAGCATCTTGTGAAATGATTATAAAAGCCATGGTATCTGACTTTGTCTTGTTCTGTGCTGTGTGTTGCACAGTGTGAAATATTTTGTGCTATTTTGGAATACCTGTGAGCTCTTTATAAACTTGTGTTTGAATATATGTATTTTAAAAGTACTGTGGTTTGCTGCTTATGTGCAATGTCAGAGTGCTCTCCACCCTCTGAAATGTTCAGTGGGATGGAGTGACTTCCTTTGCTTGGAGAAGTCTCATGCTGACTTGTACTTTCTTTAAGTACAATGACTGGAGTTACAGTGAGTTTTGGCTGTTTGTAGCACTTCACACTGAAAGGTCAGCTCATCATCCTTGGAGCATATGCAAGGTTAGCTCTTTTTTGTCTTTCTCTCTCTCTCTCTTTTTTTCTTTTCTATTTTCCTTAGTTTAAAAAAAAAAGTCACTCACAGACTTTGTTTTCACATGGAACAAAGTACTTCTCAAATGTAAGAAAAATCTGATATTCAGCACTTTCTATATGAGTTAACTGAAGACTTAATAAAACATTCAGGGCTTCACAATAAGGTGTAACTGATTACAGATGTCTCTACTCTTTTCCAGGAATGGATAGTAGATGTCTGTTAATGTACACTGTATAGCATGTAATACATAGAATGTACATATGTTGACATTTTCCGAGTAGTTAAACCTCCTTTTTCTGTTATTTTCTGTATGTCTGGAGATATTTAGCACCCTGGCTCCTATTGCCTCTATTTCCACCTGTTCCCTGTCGGAAGTTTTTTTTTGGGCTGGTGGCAATATTGACTTAATGGTCACTGTTCCCATCTGCTTGTTGTCACTCCATGGTTTGTGCCTGTACAGTTGTTTCTTTGGCAGACGTTGAGCTGGAGAAGGGAGCAGGTACGTCTGAAATTGTGGTGTGTGTTGTGGGGGTTTTTTTGGAGTTTGGATTTTTTGGTTTTGTTCTCTCATCTTTCTTATTGCGCAGGCGTGGTCGGCTGAACAGGTGTAGAGCTGAAAACAATTTTCCAGATCTAGTATCAGAGGGAAGGTCGCATGGAATTTGCATGCTGGTCTCGTAGATGTAGGTTGATGTTTCTCAGAAGAAAGTGAGAACATTTTACTGCAAGGCAAGAGGCTTTTCCTGAGGCAGGAAAAATGCTAGAGTGCTTCTCCCTGTATTTGGATACAGGGTGTGCTTTATCTGAGGTGCCTTCATGCATGTGAAGGGACTGAGTTTCAGGGAGGATAGTCGTGAGAAATTATCTGGAGTTGTTCCACATGAAAGAACCTCTGAAGTGGATTACAGCGAAGTACAAAGGTTGTTTTTATAGTGGTTTTTTCAGCTGGCAATGACAAGTTATATTATGAGAGCTCCGAAGTGATGTGAGTTCCTAAATTCTATTTCTCAAAAGTGACTTGGCATCTTTAATTATGTAGGCATTCTTGGTGATTGCACCTACATATAACATAGATAAGTCTCGGTGTGGTGTGTGCTGGTATCCAAAGGACATCCTTATGAATGAGCTGAATGGAGTGGGTTCTGGTAATTATGAACTGCTTAGAATCATTAAGTTAGTATTCACTTACGTATCTTATATAAACCTCCATTTCATCATGCTGATGGCTTTTTTTGTGATCTTGCAGAGGATTCATCCGTTAATGGGTAATCATATTAAAAAGTATTGAAGATGGAAAGAAATACATCACTGTTTTCACTTGAAAGCTGAAATGCCTGGAGGGCTAACGTCACAGAGCTATACTTTTCATGGCATTAGCAGGTTTGAAACACTGTCTGATTCCACACTCGACAAGCAGCAGATTTGTGGCACACGCTTTCCTGAATAAGTGTGCAACCAGCTGGCAGTGTGCCTCTTAAATGTGGCTGGGTCTGGATTTCACAAATAGCATTTACAGTAAGATCCTGACATTTGTATATTTTCTCTGTGTTGAACGGATTATAATGCCAGGATTATATCGGTGTCGGCTTAGCTTTCTGTAAGAAACCCTTTTGCTTCCTGAAAGAGATCAGTTCCATTCAACACTGCAGCCAGCAGTCAGTTTTCAGAGGAGGCTGAAAAAAGTTCTTTTGGGAATACAGTATTATTAAACTTGTCCGATCCTCAGGACTTCACAGAGAAGGCATTTGCTAAAGCATGTATTAAGAGCAGAAAGAAGAATAATGGTAAACCAAATTACTGAAAATGGCAAAGAGCTATTGCTAATGGGTAAGTACTTCATGTTGATATTAATACCTACAAAAGATTACAGTGTTCGGAAACTATCAGTGTATCTTAACTGAAGGATGAAATCGCTGCACTTTTGGAAACACAGGATTATTAAATTGCTAAATCCTTTGAGTTGTGTAGTATCAGTCAACTTGATTGGTAAAGCTGTTCTCTAATCTAGTTTTGCAAAGTCCAGTAGAAGTTTGATAGTAACTTTATGCATATTTAGGGATAAATCAAAGACCTGTGCTTAATCGTACACTTAATTCTGTACTCGGGTGCAGCCGAACTGTTGCATAGGTTGTTGTCTGGGAAAGCTTTGGCTGTTTCTTTCATGCAGAACGTAAATGAATGCAGTCTTTAGAACTCTGAACTGTTCTGAGGAACTAATATTTTATCAACAACAGAGCTTTTAAATTTACTTTTTGGTAAAACTGTGCTTTCTTTGTGTCACTTCTATAGATGCCAAAGCTGTTGGTGATTGTAAATATGTACATGGTATCTGCTGTGTAGTGTGTAATGAATTTTAAGAAGCACACCTGTACTCGAATGAAAACGTTATATCCTTAAATCACCCATGAATGGCAATATTTTGTCCTTAATCTGCAGTTTCTGATGGAAGTATGTGTCTGGGTCTGGCATATGAGAGTTCAGTGTCATCAGTGTAAGTTTGAGCCTGTGTTTGAAGTTCAGAGGATGTCTTTGCTGCCTAAAAGCTATCTGAGTTAAGATCTGTCCTTTCATTCTGCTACTCTTTCCTCTCATACAACCTTATTGTTGCGTGGGTTGTTATCTAGTGCAACTTTGGCCTTTATTTTCATAAAATAATGGGTCAACCTGGAATTTACAGCTCATGCTTTCTGCCACCTTCAGTGAAAAACACCCGGTACCCCAAGGTCTTAAGTGAACTGGCAGTAACAGATTTGAGTTAGTTATTTCATTAGCAGTGCCTAGTTTGTAGTGTGAATGGGTTTTATCTAACTAGGTGCAATGCTATTTATTTCCTGTTTCTCCTATTTCTGATGTAAATGTAATACTAGTAAAAAAGCACCTAAACCACGCCCCCCAACCCCAAGAACTTAGTAAAGATTTCAAAATATTTGGAGAAGCGTTTTTTCTGAGCTTTCAGTGTCACTATCAGTCTTTTGCTACTGCAAAATAACAAAATTCTTGTTTTCAGTTTTGAAAAACCTGAAAGTTAAATCTTAAATCATGACTTTCTGTTTTTGCATGAAAAAAAGTTCTTTGGATAATATTGACTACTTTGTAGCTGAAGTGAAAATAAGTACTCCTCACTGTCAGATTTGTGATGTCAGCTGCCTGTTCTGCTGCCGTGAACGAGTTTGTAATCAGAGTTCTCATTTTAGAAGTGCTTCGTGTTTCTGGCTGGCTGTGAGTTGTCCATGGGGAAGCAAACATTTTTAATAGGCTGTCTTTTTAAAATTATTATGATTTTTAAATAAGAGCTCTACTTTGGACTGTTACTGATGTTGGATTAGGATTGTTGCTAAGCAGTTGAAAGTGAGTAATTTAAGAAAAGCAATATCTGATTTCTGTTTATGAAAGTTAAAGGTAATGAGTTCTTAAAAAATATAACTGTAAATTGAATAATTTGTTATAGTCTCACAAGTGAACCAAGAAAGAGGTTTCATAACAGCTCTGAGAATGAGTAAGAGTTTTGTATAGCCCAGCCACATGTGTGGAGCCACGTAAATAAAGTATATAAGCAGATTCAGAATGTATTTGAAATCAAATTGTCATCTACACGTTTCTTAGGTTATCTTAATATGACAGTCTCTTGATATACTTCAACAACGCTCTTGAATGCTTTGCTGCTGAAACGTGGAGATATCAGGGTTCTTGAACTACTAGGAAAGGCCAAGAAACTTGCAGAACAATACTTAGTTCTGCAAGACTTTACTGCTGGTGGACGATGAGAAGAATGCTCTCTGAACATAGCACAGCCTTTTGGAGGGAACCAAGTTTTATCTCGCAGTACAAGTGCTTGGGAAAGTAGTACTGTTGTTAACACCTGGAAAGTGCTTTCTCGAGAACTGCGTTAAACCAGTTTCTTTTGTAGAAACAAACAAACCAAAACCCCAAAGCATAATAAAAATGGACATGGACAGCTTTTTATATTAAAACTTTATCCTTAAGGCTGAGAACAAATGTCTTCAAAAATAATGTTGTGACTAATAAAATTACCTGATTATGCAAGGAAGAAATATTCTGACAATAATTTCTATTTACAGCAATCCCATTGGCCTCCAACTTTTTTTCCTATAGAAAACCTGTCTTGGGTGTATTCATTTGCTTCTAAGTCTTGTGAGATTACCAGATCTTGACACATGAAAATCTGGAAAAGCATAAATAAATCAGAACAGAGCTAACTTGCTTTCCAAAGTGGGATAAATTTTGCATACCTTAAACCATCTATAAATTAGGGTTTTATTTAAGTTAGGCTCTCTTCAGAGGTAATTTGCAGCATGCTGTGATGTGTGTACAGGAGAGGCACTCCGGGCGTCAGCTAATTGAACCATCCCTTTCTGAGTAAAAAGCGATACGGGTAGTTGAATGCAACTGCTTGCTGTTTAGACAGCTGAAATGAGGTTAAAGGAAGCCCACACCAACTGCTTGGGTATCAGCTCTAATTTCTGATATTGGATTCCAGTGTTGTTTGTAGATGGAATATTAAAAATATGGATGATTGGTTTTTTTAATTAATAAAAAAGTCTAAGATTAAATAATGTTCCCTGCATGGAAACAGCTCAGTTTGTGTCCCTAGCTATCACAGGTTTTGTGGCCAGTGATGCTTGTAAAATAGTGTTTCAATGACAGGAAAAAAAGTGGTGTTAGCTGCTATACAGTCTACTTCATTACAGGGTTTTTTTTTTCACTGTGGTGTACACAAAGGAGCCTGTACATGCATAGTACAAGCGAGATACTAGCTCTTATGCTGCTCCAGAAATTAAATTATATCGAGGGAAGGAAGGAGTGTTGGGCTCTCCTTTGACCTGGGTTTCTAGTAAATATCTGCTGTTTGTCAGTTATAAAGAGGTAAATAAACCAACAGGTTTCTTTCTTTGTCAAGCCTAGCATTTCAGTTCTAACTCTGATTTGTACTTGGATTCACGCTAAAATTCTTTGAAGAAATTTAGTCCCTCATTTAAGATTTAGCTCTTGATATTTCAGGCAGGAAGGATTATGGCAACTCTGCATGCCATCATCACAGGTCATAGCTGTATCTGGAGCTGTGTCCAGCTTGCCTGCCCAGCAAAGCATGTCTGAGAGTCTGTGCGTTCCTCTTGAGATAACTATGAGCATGGTGTATGTGCCTCTACCAGCCTGCATTTAATTAGCTCTGATAAATGCCTGTCAAAGCAAAATGGCATAAGCTTGTTATCAAAGTTCAGCCTGCTTGGGAATATATTTTTTTAATGTTTTAAGTCTTACTGCAGCTTAATTAGCATTACTATATTTTTCACTTCTGTTATCTGTGCTGGCTAGACTAAAGCTAGTCAGTCTGTGTCCATCTGTGCCCTCGGCATGCCTTAACTTGTCAGGTAGATAGAGCCTCCATAAGAACCAGGTAGGTGTATCTTGAGTTAGTCATGTCCAAATGCAAAGATCTGAAGCTGTTTTAAGATGCACTAATTCCCACTTATTTAACAGAACATGATGAAGTAGGGGAGTGGTGGTTTTCTCTAAGGGATTTCAGAAACTGACGGTAGAGGAGAATAAAACCTTGACAGGTCGAGTCATGCAACTGCTCTTGCCACCTTCTCACAGGGATGATTATTCTTTTAGTAGCCTGGCTGAGTAGACTGTATCGCTGTGGAGCTTCCTGGTCTTTCTTTATGATAGTTTCACTGTGCCTAATTGTTCAGCTTTTATTTATCCTCATTAATCTGTCTTATAGTTAGTTTCATATATGTTTTGTCTGTAATTCTCTCTAAATTCTGGTTTTCATCCCTCAGTTACTAAAGAAAACACAATGGCTTGCACAAAAGACTTGCACTCTGTGTGCTCAAGCAGTCACACTGTCTCTGTCTGGCCTAATCCCCTTCCAGAAGGAAAGCAGTGGTGTGAACGCTGTCCTCTGTGTTCTTAATCTGTTGGGGTTGTTTTGTAGGTAAATGTAATGTAAACCTTTTGGAGGAGAACAAAATAAAACCAGTCAGTAGAATATCTGCTACAATTTTGCCACAGTGTTTTTTTTCTTGGCAATGAGATAAAAAGTAGGCAGAAGTTTGGACATCCATGTATAGCCTGTATTCTGTCTCCTGGGCTTGTGTGTTTGCGTGTATGGGAGTACGCACACTTAGGATTTTTAGGTTTTGTTCCATGGACCATCTTTGATGTTTTGTGGAACTCAGGTGATCCACATGATGATCAACCTTATTCTACAGACCTGTGTATGTACCTGAGTAGGGGAGCTCTAGACTTCAGGGAACTATGGTGAAGATGTTTAGATAAACTGGGTAATTGTAGTGGTGGCTGCAAATAGAATAATTTGGTTTGGAAGAAAACTAGTAGAATTCAGAAATAAAACGCCTCAATTACTGAAAGATAATAACTGAGATCAATGAAGCAAGTGAAGAGGAAATATTAACCTACTTGGAATATAACTTGCCTGCCTCAAAAACTGGAATTATTTAGGGACTAAGGCGAATAAATTTTTCTCTGTTGCACAGTATATAT
>VZTV01071469.1:0-11325 GCA_013400875.1 Anhinga rufa | reverse complement strand
TTTGGCAAACTGGCCACTGCTCCAGACCCACACTCCCTTGACGGCCAAGGCCTCGGCCAACCCATTGCCCCAAGGTGTTTCATGCTCAGTAGTTGCCTTGTCAGGCAGGTCTCATCAAGCCAGCCTGGACTGACAGAGAGGTATTCATGACATAGCAATTTTCATAGCAGTAACTCCATAATAACTTCATGATCTGAGTTTACTTAGTTTACTAAACCAACGTGCTGGCCACATTGGAAATAAGCTGTTATAGATTATTTCAGTGT
Source organism: Anhinga rufa (assembly GCA_013400875.1). NCBI lineage: Eukaryota > Metazoa > Chordata > Aves > Suliformes > Anhingidae > Anhinga > Anhinga rufa. The sequence continues at coordinate 11,059 of VZTV01071469.1, read as the reverse complement.
AAAGACCAGATTTTAATTCTCTATCATTTGATTATGGTGACATCTATTCTTTTGCATTTCTTGCTTCTTTAAACTATCAACTGATAATGTAAGATAATTGTCTTAAAATGCACAAAAGCTCAGGAGACAACAGTAGCAAGTTTCATTTGAATAGTTAATATATATAGTATATAGTTTCAAGTCAGGTAGTCACCTCAATTCTAGTAAGAATGATGTCCCATGTCTGGAAGCTCCTTGAACACCCTTTTCATAGAAGCATGGAACCAAATCCCTGTCCCAGGGATACTTGCTCTCCATTTGATTTAATCTTAATGTTACACGTGATTATCCAATATTAGAAGATATATGCTATGCTATTTCTTTCAAATACAGCTGTTTGTTCTAAAAACAAAAGGGAGCCTGCTTTACTTCGATTATGCATTATCCCCATCAACTGCATGAAATTTTGTTGTTTGTTTATGAACTAGGACTTCAGGTCAAATACTGCATAAGTTTTAAAAAATATGATGGGAAGTTGCCTCACTGGGGACAGATTTATCTCTTTTGAGGAGCAGTGCACCTTTGTCAAGCTTTCTACCCTGAGCAAATCAATGACTTAGTCTTTGACCTATTCTCTTTCAGGTAATAGATGTACATTATGGATTTCACATAAACTAATTATGATGATTATGGTTGAGATGAAATAGATCATCTCTTCTATCTAACGCACTTTCTACTAGAGATTTAATGGTGGAGATGGAGCATACTGACATAAAAATGCATCATTAAAAGTTACTGTTAGCAATTTTTTTGGTTTTATTATTATTTTATTCTTAGTAACAATTGGACAGTAGACAAATCACTGGTTTGTCTGCTTAGCTGCAACGGACATGCAGTTTAGCTTTTACTGTGTTTTCTCCTGTAAGATTTCCTATCAGCTTTGGTTAGCAGACCATCTTAGTTTGGGAGCTAAGTCTACAGCATCCCAAGTCAAGCTCTGTATTCTGGATGTTGATGTTTCATCTTGGCAGGCTATCTGTTTATTTAGTTTCCAGGCAGGCACACAGGGTTGAGGTAATAAGACTAATGAACCAGTTTTCCTCAGGAGAGCTGAGCTATCATTTACAGATGTGTTCTGGGCTTTTTTGATCTCAAACATTCAAAATCCATTCTTGTAAAACGTGAAAAGTAAGAACACTTAGTATGCTTCTGGTGCTGTTCCTTTCTTCCTTTCTTTTTGACACATAGACCCAAGGAGAAAAAGCTAATGGCATGGTTTTTGATTCAGGTTTAAAGCAACTATGAGGCACTGTGGACATGGTTTGTGCTTATAATTTGTGGAATTTGTGGCTATATGGAAATTAAAATTTTTGCTTGGAAAGGCTGACAACTACAATATATTTAGTTAAAACAGCAGATGTACCTACTTCTTAATTAAATGCTTAGACTGACATTCCTTAAAATGGAAAACACATGCTCTTTGTAATTCAAATATATCCACATCAGGGCCCCTTTCAATGTGTTTTAAAAAGTCATGTCCTGATGGAACAGTGAATAAAAGAAAATTTCACCACCAGTAAAAAAGGTCAGATTAATGGGAGTTCAGCTGTAACAGTGTTTTATATGACTACCGTGCATACATAAGAAGTCACCTGCAGCTGCTCAGGATCTCAGGTAGTGTGCAGTGTACTCCACAGGTTTGCCAGCCTTGTAGTCCCTCTGAGGTCATCGTGTAGCTGTCTTGCTGGAGAAGAGGAGAATTAATCCCAATCGAAGTTTCCCAGAGCAGCACCCTGTGGAGATGCAGCTGACAACTTCGTTTCAACCACTCCTTGCAGCTTGGACCTCTATAAATCAAAGATTAGAATTTTTTGCAAATTTCCAAGTCTTCAGTAAAAAAAAAAAAAAAAGCTTTACAATTAGAGTAAAATGTCCTTGCATAGAAACTATTTTCATCTAAAGATAAGACAGGATAAAAGATGTTTAGTGTCCTCTCTGACCTCACCTCAGCCTGAAGGCTTGATCCATGTAGTATACATGGCTTCAGCAGTCTGTCCTCCAAATTTTACCTAATTCCTCTCAAAGTCAATGTGAAACTCTCTTTGATATCAGTGGTCCAGATCTGTATCTTTCCTTACTCCAATTTAAGAACAGGAGGATGCAGGCAGCCATGGACTTCAGGAAACATGGGAGTTCCCAGTCCCCACAAACCCATGAAATAATAAATTAAGTATGGCAGAAATAGAGGGATAGGCATGATGAGTTTGGAACAGTAGCTCTCATCTCACTTATAGTGGACAAACTCACTCATGGTACAAAAGTACGGGTTAATGTACTCCTTTTTTTCACAACAAAAGTAAAAAAAGAATAAGCTATAAATCAGAAAAAGCTCTAAATGATGATTTTACTCTTGAGCTTCTGTAACATCTCTAAGCTGGAAGTAATCGGTTTTGTCCTTATGTATGTGTGAAATCATACACTGCTCAAACATGTTTGTCCCACAGTGGATGAAAGCCATATTTTAATACAATGTGGAGCACTGTAACTGAACTCATTCACAGCACAGGTTTGATCTAAGCTATTTTTCATCATTTGTGCCATTCTGAAAAACAGCTGATGTTCCTTTTGACTGAGCTTATCAAGATATTTCTGAACCAACTGCAGAAATATTTTATGTGAGCAAAAGGTTGGCTGTTTTGGATGCACTGATCATTATCAAAAGCCAAACATTGAACCTTCAATACATCTTGGGGCCTCTTTTTGGGGCTGCAGTAAATTAAGGTTCTCACTAATGTTTGTGTATATTCCTGGGTGTGAGAAACTGAATCATTAGTTACACTCAGGAAAACAAACTTAGAATTTCCTTGAGTAGCTTGGTTCACGTGACCTTGCTTGTATTTTCTTAGGAACATTTCCTGGAAAGCTCAAGCATCCTAACTCTCTGCAACTTCAGTTTTTCTGATGGATTTGCTCCCAGAAAAAGCTGTAGTTTTCAGATGGCTGGATGGAAAATTTTCTGTGAACCTGCCCTCTTATTGCTGAAGCATCTGGCCCATGAAGACTTTTCAACAGATTGTCTGTTTAGGACTTTTCTGTTCTCTCAGAGCTGAAAAGAACAGTTATTTCTGTTTTTCATTTTAGCTGCCTTGCCTCCCAGTTCAAGCCCTGTTTCAGACTCTTACTGCAGAGTTCACAGTGCCCTGTACCAAACACAAACCAAGATAATTCTCAGAGAAGGAATTCAATGCCTCATGAGCCAATTTTATTAGGAAACATTTGCCTATCAATATAATTATTGTTTCATATTTCAAAATGTGCTAGTACAAATATTTTGTTTGGAAAAAAATTTAATTCATCTTGGAAACCATTCCAGTGATATCTCTTCAGCTAGAAAGAACTTACAGGACCATATTTCCTGATTCACCCTGTTGCAATGCAATTGCTACACACAATGCGAAGTCTGCTAATCTAGCAGCACTATGAAAGCAATGCCTGTGTTCGCTACAGAACCACAGATTTAAATTCAATCATGTACCTTCAAATGCTAATACAATTAGTACACGTCAAATGAGACAGTGAAATTTTCATGGCATTTCCTCCAACCCTGTACACATAAAATAATTTTCTTTTAATTGGAGGTTTTTGATTCATCTGCTCTGTGTCCCTACACAGTGTTTTTTTTTCTTTTTTAATACATGTAAATTATTCAGAGTCATGATTTTTATTATTTCATTGTGAATAGTCAGATCTGAGAACTTGTGAATGCCCTTTGAAATATGGGGCTCAAATACCCTTGAAAGCATGGATGTTAAAAATCATAGTGTGTGTTGTCATTTGACAAAGATGTTCTTCAGGCAGAGAACAACCCAGCTTCCACTTGGTCTGCAGAATCATTTTGTGGTGCAAGCCCTGACAATAATTCATGCTAGCAAGTGCTTTCCTTCTAATCTGCCTTTGTCCTTGCTTCTAAGAATAATAAAAATGTAACATACTCATAAAAGTTAGTCAGATAAATGGAAATTAGACCCTTCAGACTCTTGCTGCAGTCAGTGTAATAAATTGGCAAACAAAATTCATTTTTATTGCATGATGCATAAATGTCCTTTGATGGCAAAATGCAGATACCAGTTACCATATTAAGCTACATGACACCCGAACATGCTAATTCTGTCCCACCAACATTCAGAAGATGACTCGCATTACCTTTTTTTTCATAGCACTGGGAAGCCATAAAACAGAGAATGTCTAATCCTGAACACCAATACAAACCATAATCATGTAATCATAAACACTTTGCCTCCATATTTTATAATTTTCTACAATTTGTTTTGTGTAGGAAACTTGTTAGGTAAGGGGATATTTCTTTTTTTCTTTTTTTTTTTTCAGGGTGGGGAGGAAGGCTTTGGTACTGCATGATCATAAAGGAATAGCTATAACTTGAAATATTGTCTGCCATCTTATCCAACCGAGTTACACCAGTTTCTACAGCTGATAATCTGAATCATTGCTTGTCACCAAATACTTGTCTAAAATACTTTTAATATACTTCAGTCATATTATCAGAGGGTTGATTATTCCATGCCCTATGAATCAGGTGACTGATCATACATCAAGAATAAATAATTGAGAGTAGGGAGGACTCAAAATCAACAATCCATGAGCAACTGATAGGAAGAAAATTGTTGAACCTACTCAATGACATGTTGTGATTAATGAGTTTGTATGTATGATAAGCTTCCAATAGTTTGTGAGTATAAACAAGCATAAAGAACATTAATTTGTAATATGAACTGGTTCCAGGGAGCCTGTTACCTACTGAAGTGCTAGATGTATGCAAGAACACATCTTGAAAAGATAGACCTTTTATTTGAAGCATGGCTATGGACTGTTTCTAGTACTGAAAACATTTATTTTTATTATTTGTTTTAATTAGTGATAATTATACTTTTTTTTTATTTTTCTGCAAGGTGTTACTTCCTAACTTACCAAAATAGATAAGGTGTTTCCTGACCTGGCATCAAGACAGTTTAAGAAAATCTCTGTGACTGGCTGTACATCAGCAGGGCAGGCAGTCTGCTCCCCCATAGTATGCCTTTGGTGACCACCTAAACCTTTTTTTCATGCAAGTCTACCAGCCCATGGGCTGCTAGGGACAAAATCATTGAATGACTCTGGCCTTTGCCTTCAGCTGTGTCAGAAAGGCATGTGAGGGCAAAAACGTCTCAGTCCCTCCCTCTCAAGTGTTGATTCTAGGCTTTTACACATGATAAACTCCCCCCATTTACTGCCAGTGATTTGCAGGGTAAATACAGCTGCACAGCTGAGGTTAACATGTGTTAATTCATTGAAATTTTTTCCAGGCACATCAAATTTTCCCATGTCTTCCTGATTGTTCAATATCTATTCTGTAGAATTAGCATGACACTGAGGACACATCAGAAAATTTATATATCCTCTTGGTTCTGCAAAAAAATAAAACTACATTTGCTGATCATATCAATGGCTAGCACTATAATTTCACCACTTTGATGAAATCGTGGATAGAAGAGTCAGCACAAGAGTCAATGCAAGAGTCACAAAATAGGTGAGTCCTACCAGCTAGCAATGCTGAAGCAGTCAGAGGCAAATAATGACCCTGTATTTCATTCTTTTAACTTTCTTCTTCATTTCTTTCTTTTGTAAATTTTAACCTCTTTTCTTTTGAGAACAGCCCTGTGGAGAAGGACTTGGGAGTACTGGTGTACGAAAAGCTGGATATGAGCCGACAATGTGCACTTGCAGCCCAGAAGGCCAACCACATCCTGGGCTGCATCAAAAGCAGCGTGGCCAGCAGGTCGAGGGAGGTGATTCTGCCCCTCTGCTCTGCTCTGGTGAGACCCCACCTGGAGTGCTGCGTCCAGCTCTGGAGCCCCCAACACAGAAAGGACATGGACCTGTTGGAGCAGGTCCAGAGGAGGGACATGAAGATGATCAGGGGGCTGGAGCACCTCTCCTATGAAGACAGGCTGAGAGAGTTGGGGTTGTTCAGCCTGGAGAAGAGAAGGCTGCAGGGAGACCTTATTGCAGCCTTCAAGTACTTAAAGGGGACTATAGGAAGGATGGGGACGATCTCTTTAGCAAGGCCTGTTGTGACAGGACAAGGGGTAATGGTTTTAAACTAAAGGAGGGTAGGTTTAGACTGGATATAAGGAAGACTTTTTTTTACAATGAGGGTGGTGAGACACTGGTCCAGGTTGCCCCAAGAGGTGGTAGATGCCCCATCCCTGGAAACATTCAAGGTCAGTTTGGATGGGGCTCTGAGCAACCTGGTCTAGTTGAAGATGCCCCTGCTCACTGCAGGGGGGTTGGACTAGATGACCTCTAAAGGTCCCTTCCAACCTAAACCATTCTATGATTCTATGATTTTCTTATTTCTAATGGTCCTTCTGAGTTCCTTGTTTCCCTCTTGCAATCAGCTATGGCTTATATCATGCAAGGACTCAGAAAAATGTTTATAAAGACAACTAACATTAGTGTAAGCATCCAGGAGCAATTTAAATTACTTGAAGACTTAAAATGAGCACTTTCAACTCTTGCCTGTCAACAGAAAAGTGACATAAATCATAGAGTATTTTATTAGTCTGAATTTGTTACTATGATCCAGGTTTAAATCAACTGGGGAGAATATTGAAATTATGGTCTAAAAGGAGAGTCTTAAATTTTCCTTTTACCACAGTGCAGGGTATTGTGAAAAAGCAAGGCAACATATCTTAAACTATCTCCCATACTTGGATATGCAGAAGAGGGATGAGTAGGAAGGAAGGGAAAGAAAAGTATATGAGGAATTTTTGAAACCCCATCCAAATTCTGCAGCTGACTTTAGTAGTCTGAACTTAACGTTCCTAGTATGGGAAACACACACACACCTGAACCACTACTTTAAACTCTAGGTGTTTCCACTCTTGGAAGTGTCGCTGTTTGCTTCTTTGCACAAGTATTTCTATACAAGAACAGTGCGATCTTCTTAATCTGAGCCCATGAATGGTTAGTCGATCAGGACCAACTCCTTGAATATTTGATTAATTAAAATTTCAACTAGTTACCAGCAGAAACATTTGGTCAAACACACACACACACACAAAATGTATAGGGCTATCTACCAAGGAAACTCAGTGGATACTTTGCACTATTTGACAAAATATTTCATTTAATGTGATAGGGAGTTTAATGAGCACTGCACACTTGTGGACCTTCCCTTTCTCCTCAGTGAGGTGACACAGAAGCATCAGTTGCACATATTGTCCAAGTGCTCAAACTATTTGAAAGCCTGTTTTAGCACATCAGGAATCTGGAGCTGCAGAAAGCCTTCAAACCTAGCCAGCATAGCTCTTGGGAGTGTTTTTCAGCACAAGATCTAACAACAACATAGAATTACAACAGGCTCCAGGAATTTCTGAAAAACTGCTGGTTCTGCTTTTCTTCTGTAGCAGTTTAAAACTGGTGGGCACAGCAAGTGGCCACAGCAGAAGCCACTAGCTATGGGAAATCTTATACAAAGTCCTGGGCAAGCAGAATATGATGAAGGATGGAAAGATTCTTTTTCCCAATATTTAGTGTGGTGGCAAGTTGGAGGATAAGCGTATTTTGCGTGCATCAAAAAGTATACAGATGTACAAAAAATAAGATGTGATCCCATTTTAGCCTCCTCTGGTTTAAGCAGAAAAGTGAAAAAAATGGGTTCTTAATCACTTCCTAATTAGAAAAAGAGTGTAAATGACATTAATTGCCTGAAAACGTCTCATATGGAGAAATTGCAATAATCCACATTGCAAACTGGACACCACCTGCAACGGTAATGTGAGTCTAAGACTGCTCTAAAGAAGAAACCAAGCAATGAAAATGCTGCCTTCACTCTATGATGTGTTTTGCAAAATAAAACCTCTCTTCTGTAGTTTAACAGGTAGAAAGCCAGTATTCTAACTGCCTTTAAGCACATCAAGTAATTTTTTAAGTGATCTCCAACTAAAGTATTAACTTCCTTTCATAGTGTAAGGGACAAAAAGTAGATACACTTTTGGCCCCAGACAGTCTTTTTGCTTTCAATGTGTTGGGTCTTCCTGGACCAATTTTTCCACAGTGTTGCACCCACACCTTTTTTAATTTACTACAATATATTTATATCTATTTCTAAATAAATTAAAAAATAAACATGAATTTTTTTGGGAAAACCCTCAATCTCAAGTAGGTTTCCTGCACATATTCTAAATAATCAATTAGGAAATTCACTCCTTGCCATTCTTTCATCACATGTTCGAAAAGCAACCAGGACAACATTTTCAAAAATGTTCATGTGACTGAGGGATCTAAGGCTCATTGATTTAGGGTCCTTTGAAAGTGTCTCTCCTATTTAGCATGAATGCCGTTTTTAAAGTTGATGAACTCTTTCAGTCCTCAGTGATTTTAGATGCTATATGAATCCTGTGTCCACTTAGAAGCTTGAGACACTTATATCGATACTTCAGAATATATTTAGAAATCAGCTTTAAGCACCTCACTTGGAAATTTTTGGCTTATGTAGCCAAATAATTATTCTACAGCTGAAAAATAAAACATGCTAAGCCCAGTCCAAAGAACAGCTAATCTCACACACCAACTCACTGATACCAAGCCAAGACTGCAGAAAAACCTCATAAAAAAGAATGACAAAATTTATAGGGATTTAGTAGGTCACACAGACCATCTGCCTGCAAATCAAGGACTATTCATTACTGTCAGGTCATCACTGCTGTGAACTGTCTAGCTTCGACCACCTCGGAAGATTTTGCTGTCACCCCTCCTAAAAAGGCCATTGCCCTTCTAAGCTAACACAATATTTTAAAATTACAATGTGGTAGATAAGTATATTGTACTACTCTGGGGGAAAAAAGGATGCTATTTTCCTATTATAGAAAGAATGAATATCCTACACTTTGTGCTTTCTATGATGATTTAATTAAAAATTGCAGTTTTGAAATGACATTTTTTGACACTGGGAAGTACCTTCTTTTGACGTAAACCTGTTTGTTTTCCCCTGATCTGCAGCCTGACGTTCATGTATAAATATGGCCCAGCATGGCAATAATTACTGTTTCATAAGGTACTACAGTTTCTAGTTGCATGTGCCCCACTTGGACTGGTCTGCAGTAAAGCTAGAAAGCATTGAAGGGAAAGAGATTTTTTTATTTAACTTTTTGGCAGCAGCCTGTTTAAACATTGTGACTCAGAGCACCAAGGGATCAATAAAAACACATTTATCTCTCCAGTTCCTTAAAATGAACTCTAATCCCACTTGCTGCATTTCCTGTTTGCAAGAGGGTGGGAAGAGATTCCTAGGCAGCAGTGGAAAAAAATCCCACAATTTTTCAAAACTTAATTATAGTTTGACAAAAATCAAGCTTTTATGGCATTTTCAACAGCTCTAAGAAGACAGTTCTGTCTGAGTTGTTAGGGATGTAGTTTTGGAGTTTGAAATATTTGCCCAAATTATTATATATAAAGAAAATGCTTTTGCACAAGAGAAAAAAATATGAAGCCAACATATTGCTAAGAAAAAAAAGATACTAGCTGGTGACTACTGTAATCTTTCTGAGTTTTTTGAGTGATAAAAATGAAGGTAGTTTCTCTTGAACCTGGAGATTCCTTCAAAACCATTTACATTGGAAAGACAACAGTGAGGATTAGAATTACTAGGCATTCTGGTATTACAGTGAAGCAAGGCAGTAAGAGGCATTCCTGTCCATAGAAATCTGCTATGAAACAGAAACTGTATGGTTTGACCTTTCCTCCAAAAATTGTCTCAAATAGTTTGTGAAGATATGATAACTCTACTAAAATGAAAAAATATTTTCCAAACAAAAGGGAAGAGAGACAGTCCTTGAGCCAGAACTGCGGTGCAGAGGTATTGAGATATGCCCTCAGGATCTGATCACAACTGGCAATAGATCATAATTTAATTTGACGTGTGGGTTGAATCAATTTACACACAAGTTTAAATCCCGTAAGCCAGGACCCCATGGAATAGCAGAGAGGATATCCTTTTTGATATAAGACTAATTTCCAAGTGTGTAGAAGCAAGCGTGGCAATTAAAAGCAATGGATTTGCCTCTGCCTGAATTAATGAACTCATCATGATTCTATTATTAATTTGTACCTTCAACAACGCTGGCCCAGATTGATCTGCCAGAGCCAGGACATCAGCCTGAACTTGCTAAGTGGAAACAGTGTGGGCTTTGCCTTGCAAATGTCAGCTCCTTCTCACCTCTTCTCAATCTTCCACAAGGTGAATTTACTCAGATGATGTACCTGGGTACCCAATGATTTCAGCATCTTAGCTTCTAAGCTCCTTCACTCAGTAATTCAGCAGTCTCCAGGATGGCAGGTTTTGTGGATTAGCTGATACAGCCATTAAAAGAAAGTTCAGAGCACTGAATTACAGAAATTCTTGAATCTAAACAAAGCAGCAATTACTTTATCATTTTGCAGTAGAGCTGAACAAGTACATTGTAATAAACTATTGATTTGCTTCGGTTTTCCTGCCCATGGAATAGCTTTAAGATTAGTCCATACTGATCTACTTAATTCTAGCTTTTTAAAATATTATTATTTGATTGTGTGTGTGTGTGTGTAAATGCTTAACTTTTAATTGGTAACAAGGTGTTCTTTGGATGTTCGATATTTGGCAGTCTAGTTCTTAAGATTAACTGAGATACTGATAAGTCATGTAGCATGTTTTCCTTCACCTGGCTGGATGAAAGTACAGCCTCTTCCAAAACAAATATTCACATATGCAAATGGAAAAACAGATCAGATTATTAAAGACCATTCACTTAACATGTCAAATGCTCATAGACGCTAAAGACAAAGTGACGTTTGAAGGAAACAACCATAAAAATATTTATTTCAAAATTTTTTTCTCCATTCCTCAAGCCTTAATTACAATGGCAGAAATGTAAAAAAAAGTACTGCTGTTGAAATGTATTTGTGAATATAAGAAATATTTATGAAACTAACACACCAAACTCAGATCTGTCAGACTGAATGGCCACTATATAAAATCAGCATG
>VZTV01071464.1:764-33944 GCA_013400875.1 Anhinga rufa | reverse complement strand
AAAAAAAAGAAGAAAAAAATAATAGAGGTGGTTATGTAAACCACTGTCCCTGTCTGGTCAGCACAAATCTCATGTGGGCTTAGGTCAGTCCATTTGACACAGCTAGAAATAATTGTCTATGTTAACCATTAGTAGTTCCCAGTTCAAAGTTCCCCACTAGCTGTGCCCTGCCTGTACTCCTTCTGCCCACTTCACATGGCTGCCTGCCTGCTGCCTACTACCCCAGCAAGGTGCAGGCAGCATTGCCCACCCCTGCCCATGTCTGTGCTGGAGAGCTCAATGCCTCGGCAGGGGATGCGACACCAAACACAGCTTCCAGCCTGGATGCCCTGACCTGCCGTGCCCCAGCTGGCCAAACCAAGTGCCCTCAGTGACCCACAGGGTGTCTGACCATAGCAAATGAAAGCAAAAAGCAGACCATATTGTTCCTAGTGTGGTGGTCAGGAGAACTCCTGAGCAGGCAATAAAGCTTTGTAGTGCCTGAAATAAAACTCCAGCCCCTACCCTGGAGAAGGCCTGTGGTGCAGTCACAGGGCAAGGAATGGTGGATGGCTATAACAGGTAGAGGTGTGACCCTACAGAGGAACATGCCAGTGGCATCACTTTGCTGCCCAGGATCATGGAAGTATCTGGAGGACTTTTTAGCTCCCTTCTCATTTTCTGCAGGCAAATTCCCATTGCTTGAGGCAAAAGGGTGTGACTTGGCCATTAATCACAATGAGGAGAGAAAGTGAAGCCTGGCTTCTTAAAATCTCTCAGCTATCTTCCCTCCCAGGGTGAGACCCTATGGAGGGTCCTTGGGATGGAGGCACACATAAGTAACATGGTTGTTTCCACCTTTCTGTGGGAAACAGAGGAGGTATTTGTGGCTGACTGCTCTTCCTAGCTTGGCATACTAGACCACCACATTTTATTTAGAGTTAAAGACATCCAGAAAGGCCCTTCCAGGAGCACAGTCAGTGCCGAGCTGTTTTCTTCTCTTGAAGAACAGGAGCAGAGAAGCCAAAAGAAAATCCGTGTCCCAAACAGGGCAAGGGTTGCTTGGGCTGGTGACTGGAAAGAGTTTGGGGCCACAGAGGAACATGAACAAAAGGGTCCTCACAGCACCTCTTTACCTTATCTCTTCCACCTGGGGAACTGTGAAGCTCAGAAATCATGTCCCATCAAAGCTCCCAGTTTCTACAAGAGACCTCTTCCAACTTCTCACAAGGCAAGAGGCAAACCCCAAGAGCCTTCAAGAGTAATGGTTTCCCTTCCTTGTTTTTGGGGACTGGTACATTCCGTCCCTCCATCCTCTAACTAGTCCCTCACTGGTAGCTGGAGGCAAATCAACCTAATTCAGGCACTTTTCTACACAAACCAGTGGAGCTACTTACAGCAGCATGAAAATAATGCAATGAGAGAAGCAAGGAATAGGACTTGGGGGCTTTCGTCCTGGAAAGCAGGGACTAAATAAAGCAGGGCAAAAGGGGCAGCTCAGCAGTGTGCAGGTGTGCACAGCTCTACTTCAGCAGACGTTGCTCTCTCTCTCTGGACCGGGACCCACCTCTTCTTCTCAGCTCACAGAAACTGCTCAGCATGAACAATTCCTTCCCATCTTCCCACAGGCGCTTGCCAACAGAGTAAACCCAGTGCACCGCTAATAACGAACGCTAAAATCTCTGTGAGCTGAGCAACGCCCCCAGCAAAGACAGTAGCTGAAGCCAGCTTAAGGCACTGTAATCCTGGCAAAAACAGTTTCAAAACACACTTTATCTAGTGAGTGTGCCTTGGAGCGATGCAGAGAATTGTGTCCATGCAGCCTTTTTGTGGAGAGAGGAACAGTAATCCCCGAAATAATTTACAGATCTTTTAGCAGCCTCTATTACTCACTATTGGATGGCTTGCAATGTTCATTGTTTCATTCTGTCAGCCAAATCCTTCTCCTCTAGATCAAATAACTAAAAAGGAGGCATCCCAGCAACTAAAATCCTTCTAGCCTCCTTCAGACTTGCCTTTTGATAGCCCAGCAGCTACTGAAGTCACTGGTATTTTCCCATTATGGTGAAAGACATCCTACAAATTCCTCCAAGAACTGAATCTTTTTCAGTGGGAAACATCCAGCAGGTCAGGGAGACCCTAGGAGCACAGGAGAAGGGTGAAGGGTTCAAGTCTGGCACAAATCTGTGTAAGTACAAAGCCAGGGCTGTGCTCCAGGCTGGTCCTTAGGTATGCTGCAATGAACATGACTGATAAACATGAGAAGAGTCTACCATATGAAATCAGACTCACTGTATCCATAGGATAGAGAATTAAAATCATTAATGTTTCTCAGTTGTTTTTAGATGCTGGAATAAAAGCTTGATAAGGAGGTTTTGTTTCAGTAAGAGCTGAATCAGAACTTATGGAGAAGTGCAAGCTATTATTTTGTAAAGTAATGACAGGGAAAGCCAGCTTGTTTATCCAGATCTCTGCTTTGCCCTAACTCACTCACTCCTTCTGTCAAAGGTTTCTTGCTTAGCTTAGGTATTTCTGAGTAAATGATTTTCCAGCTTTTGATGTCAAATGCAGCCTTTATTGTTCATTATAAACCACACACTGTTATCTGCTCTTATTCGTGTACTGGCTTTGTTGCTTGGTCAACTTTCCAGTGTGCACAGAATAAATCCCCAGAAAGAACTTCATAGAAACCCAGTTACTGTTAGGTGCAAAAGCAGCTCTGTTTGTGGTCATGATGCTTTCTGAGAGGGCTAAGAGGTTACCTTTGCCAAACTCTAACTTTAATCAGTCTTAGATGTTGCCTAAATTGGATCCCCTCAGACAGTCCTGCCCTTTCTCACTTCTAATGGTGAAGTATTTAAATTTATTTCATCTGGACCCTGCCTCCCTCAAGGCCTGGCCCACCTTTTATTTTTGCCGGGACCAGCAGTGTATTCTTTATTGCTGTTAGCACCCCAGGGAGATGCTGTCTCCTGCAGCTCATGCAAAACCTCCCCAGTGAAGCCACAGGCACGGGGGACCACAAGCTGAGCTGAAAACACTCACTGGCTTGGAAGATGAATATATGACCAGTGCCAGAAGCATCCATTTAAAAATACCCATGCAGAGGAGCTCATTTCTGCTCCACCTGGGACAAGGTGGGGAGATGGATTCCAGCAGATTTCCACCTAAATCAGAATCTAGCTTTGGGTCTAGATGGTTATTGGTGCCCCAGCTGCGATCTGAATTTACCCCGTGTTTTTATGGGGAAGAATGAGACCTCAGTAATTGGTGACAGGCTGACAGGAGCAGGGAGGAGGCTTCATCTCTTCTGCTCTTCAGTGCCAGCTCTCCAATTCACACCATCCCCATTCCCACATCAGCTTTTAATATTTAATTGCAGCTATGCCAAGGGACTTTGCCTCCTGTCTTGTAAAGAAGGGGGAGAGGAAGGAGTCAGAAGCGTGTCAGAAGAGCCCCAAGGAGACTATCAAATGGCAGATCTCGGGTGGAGGAAAGCACTCTAGCATGTAAGTGATTTTACACAAAAACCCTCCCAGATCACAGAAGATGGAATGAATTAATATCAGAAACATCCCATAAACCCCTAGCAACTGGGAGATGCTGTGCTGATTGTGGGAACTGTTCAGGGTGGGCTAAGAGTATTTCCATTGACTGCCTGTACTGTATTTAAGGAAAAGGGGGGATATAAATGGAAAATAGGGAAGACTTCCCTCCTAACAGGCTCTTTCTGCCACAAAGTAAATCCCTTGAGGGCTCTTCACCTGGAATTGTTTAATGTTAGACACCACTGCAAAAATTGGAAACAATCCCTGCACTGTGAGAGGAGGGAGCCTGTGATCTAACAAATCTGTCTCTTCTCTAACGCCATGGGAAATGACCTGAAAAGCAAAAAAAAAAAGGAAATTTCTAAAGCGACTAGTGAGAAATATATCCCCCTCCCTCTGGTCTTGATTTCTGATGTCTTAAAGGTATGAGAGGGGAGGCAGAGATTCATAAACTGCTGAATGACACGTCTATCTCCCAGCAAATCTACCCCTTGAGTGCATCTGGAAGTGGACACCCAAACGCGGGTGGACAATGGCTCTGGGCACAGCCCAACACTCAGGCCAGTGCAATAAAAATCACTTATGAAATGTATTTTGCAAGCAACATGGCTTTTAAAACAAGCATTTTCAAAATCTAAATACAAGTATCTAATAAACCCATAGTTCAAATGTCTGTGTCAGTAATTAAAGAGCAATTACATATAACTTGTAGGTCCCTAGAGCTCTGTCTAAATTCAGAAAATGAACCCCAGATGACCTAATGTACTTCCAAGTGTCAGATCAGTCATTGCGAATCCAGTGCCTGAGACTTCTGTTGCACATTTCTGAAGCCTGGAAAACAAGAATATTTTTGGCAAAAGAGGCCAAGAGGTGCTTAATTCTCCAGTTAGTGCCTGAATTCAGAGCTGGTTCAGGTCTATGCAACATTGGAAACATAAAAAAATTTTAAACTATAATGCATACACAAAATGCCCATCAAATAATTTTTAAATTATTTGAAGCTACTTCTTCTTCAGGTTCTTTCCCTCTCCCTGTCACAGAGATGAACTGGGTGATCTAAGAGAAAGAGAAAAGTGGTAGGCAGAGGTGGAAAAGACCCATTCCCTGCATTAGGAGTAATTTAATTTAATTTGCGTCCTTTAACCCTGTTTTATTTTTTCAAAAGTGAATTTGTGTGATGAGGTTTGCAGATATATCAGTGAAGACAGCATTTGTTCCACAGCCTTTTACTGATGCACTGATCCCATGAATGGAGATGGATGCACTAATTGTTGGCCTCTTTTCCCTGGATCTGCACATCCAGCACCATAACCTTTGCTCTCTTGCTCTGATGCCAGCAGACAGAGAACATGGAAAAAGCTGAGAAGCTGAGGCCAGCTCAGTCCTTTCCTTTTCTGTGCCATTCTCCAAGGAGCCGTCCAGAGCACAAGGCAGTTCTTCTGAGAAAATCTGTGTCCGTCTCTGAACTGGTTGCCAGGTGGGTGGTAAATCCCCTTAATAAGTTTACCTTAGACCTGGGGGGTTCCAGGGTGGACTCTCCCTCTCCCGTCTCCATAATAAACAAAACTCACTCAGATAAGGTCTTTCCCAAACACAGCATCCCAGTGTGTCAGGTTTCAAGCTAGAGGCAAGTACTTTTCTGCCATAAGTGCTCTTAGCCATTATATATTACCAATGCTTTATTTAGTCTTGGAAGAGAAGTCCTGATTTAAAAGCCAGATCCACTTGACAAACTTCCCCAAAAACAATGGCACAGAGGAATTTTCCCTCCACCCCAATGACTGGAGTGTTCCCAGATGGATAATTAAAGCTTTTAATCTTGATAGTCTCTAAGGTGCCATGAGAGAAACCAGCAAATGCTGGAGAGATGAGCTGATGAGGAGACAAGAGGGGCATGGGCATCTCATTCCCTCCCAGTTTCTCTCAAGTGGTTCTAACCAAAATGCTCCAGGGAGAGTCACATTTCAAACCAAGCCCTGTAAGGGCTAATTTCTTTTCTGGTTACAATCCATAACTGAGATCAGACCACAACACTGCCAAGAGAGAGACAAATAAGATTAGCAGCAGAACCCAAAGTACATCTCCCTCAATGTAAGAGTGACAGAGCAGCTGTCAAGACTCGTTCTTGAACTTCCTCTTGGGACAGTTTAGTTCTGAATATCTCAAACTTAAGTCAGTTTTCATTGTAAATAGTCATCTATCCGACAGAGTCTTTTGAGAAAGCTGAAAGTGCACTCCCCACAGCAAGGAAGAGAAGGAAGGTGGATTCCTCTGCCAAGGTCTCACTCATCACTGGTGTTATGTTAGGTCAGGTACTGACTTGATAAATCCCTTTACGTTAGGTTAAAGCTGAGTAAATAAACGATATGTTGACCTTCTGGAAAGCCTGACTTCAGCTGGAAGCCACGTATCAGCAAAGTGCAATAATACACCACTTTCAGCCAATATAACCCCCCGCATAGCACATCTTCCACCAGCGGGGAGACAGGGTCCTCCAGGGTCACATCTGCATGGAGCGTGGGAGGAGAGGGCTCACGCTGGGTCAGGTGGCACTGCACTGAGCTAATCCATTAGACCTAAAACCACTTCTCTTTGGGATTTTTCACATCTCTCTTACTCTTCAAGATTGCTTTTGAAGTCTATTGGGTTTGATATTTTCCAGAGAGTAGGGGAAGGCAGAAAGACTCTGTCTACTATATAGAAAAATACATTCAGGCTAAAAAGAGATTAAGGTGCCATTTTGTGTCCTCTCTGCAGGTACCAAAGCATCCTGGACGGTGAAAGCAGCATGTCGAAGCAAGAACATCCAAAGGTGAGAGCCAAAGGCTCAGACTAGGTGGGACAGAGCATGTCCAAACAACATAATGCTCCAGTTCTTGGCAATTAGAGACAAAATAAAAACCTAGCATTTTTTTTGCAACATCTGGTGCTATTCTGAGAACACCTCAGGGCAGGTCAGATCCTATTCCCTTTTAGTGTGTACAGGTGGACTGACACATATAAAATGCTCCAGGATGGGATGAAAGCTTCATATATAACATTCAGATTGCTCTGGAGTGAATAAATTGTAGGGGTAGAGCCTAATGGAAGACCATCAACAGATGTAGGACCTGGCAGGGGATTTAGCACTGGTTAGGAAACGAGGGAAGAATCTAGACTAAGGCAAAGGCACAGAAAGTCATTAAGGCACCCAGACAGCCACACTGGGCTGACAAGTATGACACTGTACCAGCAGCTGGAGGCTTTGGGGTTACTCTGCGTGTCTCAAATGACACTAAGCACCCACCAAAGAAGGTAGGTGCTTAGTGTCATTTCTGCCATTCTACCCTAGGGTGCAGAAATCACTTTCTTGGAGCTTTTGACTGTAATGGGACTTAGACATCAAGTTCACAAATAGATTTTGCTCACACCTACATTTAGATGTCTACATTTCAGCATCTTAAACTGAATTCCCCCATAACTAGAAGCTGTAACTACTATTCTCACATCATGGCAGAGGTGCACCTCCCACCTACCAATGTCCCTTATATCATATTTTGATTGCAAATTCATGGGCATAAGGTGCAGTTCTCTGCTCTGTATTTGCATGTTTTGTCCTGCTTTGTGTTAAGGGCCTTTTACAACCTGGAATAACAATGATAAAATTGGACACTGGAAGCCAGATACTCTGGACTTCATCCAATTTCCCTGCTGAAGACAGGGTTGATTCCCACTGACCAGAGAAAGCTGAAGTGTACCTCATTAAAAAAGGGCAGAATCTGAAAATTTTCATTTCTAGTCCAGGTTTTTAAGATGAAACTGGAGGTTTCCTATGAAATGATAGAGAGAGGGATTTCCTGACTGTTTAGAAACACAGTTTCCTAGAGGAAGAGTATGGAGATAGGGGTAAGAAAATGATCCAAGAGGGAAGACAGTGGTCATATTTTTTCTACCTCAAAGTTTCCTTGCATGACCATGGACAAATCAGGAGGTTTCACTGGAAAAAAAGGCAAGACAGAAACTTGTCCCGCACTTCAAAAAGGGCTAGAATGTGTTTAGATTGTGTCCCCAACATTTACTCCAGAGAACACAGACCAGACAGTAATGGGACACTGTTTCATCCCAAAAAGTTAGGAGGTCAACAGATGTGACACTTGGAGTAAAAGAGCAGGAAATAAAAATTTCAGAAGATTCATTATTGAAGTTAGATATGAGCTTATTTTAATATTTGGTTTTTTGGGTTTTTTAGCTCATGGAGAGAAGATTTGTATCACAGACTAATGTCAGTCCACTGGGGAAAAAACATGCCTTATCTCAAAGCCATCCCAGTGATATGTGCTCAAGCAATTCCATGGAGGATCTTCCCATCCCTAACATCAGTGCCCCAACAAGGAATCTCAAGGGACTCCTGACCAGCTTTGACACTCCTAAAGCCACTCCACAGTGTAAGAGCTTACATTTTGCTCCACTCAAGACACCATCTCCCAGGAGTATTTTAAGGAAGAGGGAGGCTGATGCCAGAATGATGACAATCCAACCCCTGAGCATGGACACCAAACCCCATAAAGACCCATCCTTCCCTTCCTCTCTTCAGAGCATCCAGAGGAAGGCACAATGGAGTCCTGCCATCAAATGGAAGGAGTCTCCTGCAAAGGTTAGTAGGTGCTTTTCTTCGAAAGCTCCTGGAAATTTATTTTCTTTGAGTGTCCAGAGTCATCCTTATAAGTGGTTGAGCTTCATGGTGGTGCTTCATCATCCATTGATGCCAATCCCTGGACATGAGGGCTGCCCCGTGGAAGCTTCACCTTCCATGGTTAGGGAAGGAGGAGCAAGTTTACAGGAGAATGATGTGACATCAGAGGTACCATCAGGATAGAGCTTGCTCTGAGATGTGGGGAGGGTGATCAAAAGAGCCTACTGCAGAGAACCCTTTGGCACATCACCTCCCCGCAGCATGGAGGCCACCTCTCTTTCTGTATTATGAAAAGCTGGCAGACACACCACCAGATCCTCAAACACATGCTGAGTCTCTCTTGGGCCAGGTTGTGCAATGCCACAGCGTCCAGTGGGAAAGGGGTACCATGTGCTGTGACAAGTGAAAGAAAGATGTGACTCTGCTATTAAATACTAAAGCACCAAAGGAGCTGGAAATGGAAGTTAGTGCCAGTTCATGCAAGCAGCTGATGATACCTGCAGCCAGGCAGCATCAAAAAGCAAAGACAAATTCATAATATCACCTGTGGCTTAAACTTACTTTCAGCCCTGTTACTCTCTTCTCAGTCCAGACACCCAAGTTTTTCTCTGCAGTCTCACATAGTTAATCTCTAATCCCATCCAGCTCTGGGTGATTTAATGTTATCAGGGCCACAGGTCGTATGTTCAACAAACTATTCCTTGCTATCATACTTTTCCTGGAGGGAAAAGAGTTGGTAGGAATGGACAGCCTAGACTGGAGAGAGACCTACATCAAGGAAACAAGAGAGTGTCGTGAAGTCAATATCACCTGGAATATTAATTAGGGATGAGATTCTGTCTGAAATGGTCATGTAAAATATAACCCCAATGATTAGTGCTCCACAAGAGGGACTGGTTCCTTCACTGGGTTCAGCAAAGGGCAACACCAATCATTACTGGGTTTGAGACATGGAAATCATTGTGGAAGCAGGTAAAGGAAATGGATGGATAAACCCAACCCAGAAATGGATGCCTCAAAAATGAGGACGGGTAGAGAAAAGGCCATCTAGCTCTTGAAATAGAGGGGGGCCCATAAAGCTGTGAAGTACTGTCCTTGGAGACAACAGAGCAAAGCCAAGCCTGGGTCAGGTCTACAGGAAAAAAGCCCAAACCACACACAATATATGGAGGCAATGTCAGGGTCACCTTTGCCTCTGGTGCAGTCACATTCCCCACACTGGGGCTTTGTGCAGTTCCTCCCCTGTATTTTTGGGAATTTACCTGTTCCCCCACTCTCATTCCCACACAGGAAGGGAAGCTGCCCAGCGACAGGCAGATGATCATCTCCTCGGTGCCAGATACAGCCAATGACTCAGCCACAGGCAGAAGCTGTGAGTTGGATTTATTTTGGTTACCAGTCATCACTGCTACTCTACTGCCAGCTTTGCAGTTGCAACTGGAAAGGGTCTACTTGGTCCTTGTGCAAAGTTTTATTTCCCGTGTAATGCCATAGCAGAGAATGACTGAACAATTCTGGCTGGGGATCGTGTCGGGGTACTGCCAGGACTGGCCATGCAGGAGTGTGGCCAAGGATAGGGAGTGCAGAGAGCAGACAACCCCACAACTGCAGCCATACCCCTTCCAGACCTGATGAGCGCCATTGCATGGAGCTGGCAAATCCCAACACAGCTGGGATCTGGGCCAGTGATAAGTCCACAGAGCCATGCTGACTCTCCCTATACTGTTATCCCAGCATTTAAAAATAGATGGTACTAAGTACCAGGACAGAAGTACATCCATGTTTAGTTTGGGATGAGTAATATCTCCCTGCACCTCAGCCTTGAGGATAGGAAAAGGGAGAGGTTCCTTTGTACCTAACTAAGGAGTCTTGGCTGGGCTCCTTTTTGGATTTGGCAGCAGTGGTGTATCAGACACAGTCATCCTTGGCTTAAGATAGGACATGTAAGTGATCCCTAATGCTATGATATCATCAGGTCTAAAGCAGGTCAGGAATATGTCAAGTCAAGAGACATCTGTGAACAGTGAGAGATCCAAGCTGAAGCTTTACATGGGAAAAGGTTGAATTTTACTCACTGCTGGGAAGGTTTTATAGATTTGGGGCAGAAAGAAACAACTTTCCCACATTCCCATAATGAGTGGATTTGAGACTGGGGAGGCCATTCTGTCTGCTTTGGGCCTGGATCAGGAATCCAGGGACCCCATATCCCATCTATCTAGGGTTTGTTCTCTTTCTTTTCTATTTCTTCCTTTTCTTTCACACATGAGAAAAAAAAAATCACATGCTGCCTGGATTTGAGACACTGTATTTAATTACCCAACTGCATGGGAAAAGAAGTCTCTTACATGAGCATGAAGACAACTGAAGGAGCTGAAGTTTCCCCAGCATTGCTGGATTTATTTTTTTTTTAAATATCAATGCACATGAAGTCACCATTCTATCTTGCTAAACACAATCACAGCATTAGCTGCAGTGTGCCTTTTACAGAGTGAGGAACGCTTTTTCCTCTAGCTGGTGTATGATGAATCATGGTCTATCTCAGAGCCTTTCACCACTCTCCAGCCCCTGACTCAAAGGCCTTGCAATAGCAAAGATTTCATGTCATCTCCAGCACGGCTTCTTTGGTAGGGCTAGGATTTATGTGCTGTGGAGTCCTTCTAGGGAGGCAATTGCAGCCAGGAAGCTGGGAATATGACAGTTACCTCTGATATAGGTGCTGGATTTGCTGAGAGACAGGAGTCGTAATGCTTCTTTAAAAGTCCAGGAACCAGCTGTCCCATATCTCTTCTGGGACATGTCCAGAACCATATCTGTGCTGTGCTTGGTCATTCCCATGGAGCAAGAGAGACATTGGTGTTTCACATGCCCCAGCAATGACCGGGGCAGGTCTTCTACAGGACCCTCCTCACCATCACCCAGGGACTGCCCCACAGACCTACCCCAGGACTGAGGAGGGGACACCCAGCCAATGCAGTGACCTGGGATGGGGAAGGCAGAGTGTCAAGTGGTTTGAAGCCACACAGTGTTGTAAGGTTAAGTACAGAGCACGGTTCTCAGGTCTGGGATGCTGTGATACGGAGAACAGCAGCTTGGCAGCATTCAAGATGGCTCTGCCTACTGGCATTTGGCTTATCAGCAAACACGTGTCCATGCAAGAGTTCAGATCTGAATAACTACACGTGAAGTCAAAGCACTGGTTGCTGTACCTCCTTCCAGACACAGCATAGTCACCTCTGAGACACTGCTGGAGTCCTGAGCATTGCTCAAAGGGGAAGGCTGCTACACCCCTTAGAAAAGCCCATTCCCAGGCAGCTAAACCAGCTGGGCTACATCCCCAGCCATGCTGACAATATCAGATGATCCGGAGGAAGCTGCCACCAAAGACGTCACCAAGTCACTAATTAAAGAGGTCCAAGTGGCTGTAGTTAACAGCAATGAGATTAAACTCAGAAGTGGAAGATTTACACGTAGAACAAAATACTTCCTAGGAAGGAAGATGGTAAATCAAGGAACCACTTTTCCCAAAAGAAAATGGTTGAAAGCTTGAGTCCTTTAATATTAAAGAGAAGAAGATATCAGCTAATTTGCTGCAGGTAGAGTCTCCTGAGTACTCTGGGTTTAAAAATTAACAACTTCTAGATGAATTTTGGCAATAAGAGAAAGAAAAATCATGGCCAAGAAAGAGAACAGAGGGGCATGCATGTGAGCATGCCGTTCCCCCAGCTCACACACATGCATATGCTTGTGCATGTATGTATTAATATAGCTCCATTATTCAGTGCTTTCAGCTGAAGGGCACATGAGGATGTTACCTCAGTGCAGAGCAAAGATGAAACGGGAGCCTGACGTGACTGCAAATTACAGAGCATCCAGACAGCCTCCAAAATGCATTTCATTCCCTCCTCCCCCTTCCCCTTTCTATTCTGTATTCATTTTGACCTCTATCCACGGGGAATTTTCCAAGCAAGGAGAGGAGGCAAAGGAGAGGGCAGAGAACGGTGGGCTGCCCCATCCTGCATGCAGGGAGACCCACGTTTGGTTGCAATGCTTGCTTGGCAGGGGATGGTTTTTCCCCTCCTCCCTGTAGTACCCGCACCTTCTTCTGCAAGGGGGTGCGGTGCCATCTAGCGACAACGAAACTGTCCCACTTCAGTCCCAAAATTGGTCTCCACAAGGATGCTGCTGCACAGCAGCCGCCAGACACCATCTCTCAGGTCCAGTGGTAGAAGGAAGCTGTTGCCCTCTCTCTCTCTACAACCTGGGGACTTGCAGCCAGCATCCCCCCTTCTGCAGCACACCGTTCAGCAGTCGGGTTTGGGAAAACATCATTAGTGAACTGGAAAGATCTGAAAGGCGGGGGGAAGATGCTGATTTAAGATAAAAGGCTGTGCTTGTGCTATAGACGGCTCCAGAGTTCAAGGCAGCTCTGGCACTTGCAATGATAGAGGCTCCTGCAGTCAAAATAACCCTTAAAAGCCCATTTCACTTTCAGCGGTTGCTTTTCATGAGCATGACAAGAAGGAGTTGAATGTCAGGACTCTTGTAAGTGGTCAGTCTGTCCTACTTTAAGCATTTTGTGCCTCTGCAACTCAGCCAGGAGGGAAACTTGGGTTATTTATGCATGAGATCCATCTGCCTCCCTGACTAGAGCACCCCACATCACATCACAGAAAGAAGGGGCAGAAGCCATCCATCCCCTTTCACCTCTCCCAGCCGCTGTGACAGCTGGTTGGGGGTGCTGAGATTTCAGGCACCTTTTTTGGGGGGCTGCCATGGGAGCATGCAGCAGCTCCCAGGCAGTCACAGAGGGCAGGAGAGCCATCAGCCCCTGCTCACGCCTGGCCGAGCTCTGCCAGCAGCTGAGCTGGCAGCAGTGATCAAAACAGACAAGCTAGTCCTGTCTAGTTGGTTTTTCCTGCAAGCCCTAGTCTGTGCTCTCACCCGATCTAACCTAGAGAGCTTTTTCCCTGCTGAGCCCCTGCTGCTCTCTTCTCTCAACTCCCAGCAAGAGCCACCCCATCTCAGTTGAGGGCTCAGGGCTGCCCTCTGCTCCAGACCCCTATGCCCCCAGGCTGCTGATCTCCCGCTATTACACTCTCAGTGCGTCTCAGAAAGGTCTAGTGCCACAATAATTATATTTTTTTCATTTCCTGCTTTCTAATTTCAGACAGAAGGAGAAAAACCCTTCCTCAGGAGCTGGGCAGAGAGAGCCGTCAGGTAGCTCAGGTCTTGCAGGTTTGCAGGAGAGTGCTTGCAGGGGCATTTTGCAGGGTCACTGATGGGGGGACACGCATGGAAGTCACAGTCTGTAGCAGACCAGGTCCTCCACCTAGGGATGGACAGAGAGATAGCAGGAGAATGGACAGACAGCCATGCACGCACACAGACCACCACCCCTGTATACATATGTTGTATGTTGCAGCTAGACAGACAGACATGCAAATACATGTTGCAGATGAAGAGAGAGCTCCACGTAAATATATGCATGCACCCTGTGTGTTCCTGCTGGGCACATGCACGCCACAAGGACACACGTGCATACCCGTCGTGAGCTGTTAATTGAGCTGATATGGTCTGCCCTTCACCTCTTGCCTTTAAGTCCCTCCACCCATATGGAATAAATAAGACACCTCTGTCTTATTTGCACCGTGGAGTCTTATTTGCCACTGAGGACATGGTGCAAAATGTCAGTTTGCTGACACCCCTGCCATCCAGTTCACGCTACCTGAGTAGGTGTGTGTTTGCCAACAGCCCCTGCCATCCCCAGCCCTCTGACTCAGAGCCTCAGAGCTGGTCATCAAAGACCTGCCTACCACCCTCCTAATGACATCCCTCGCTTTCCTGCTCCACATCACAGGGCACACTCAGCAGGGGCCACTTCATCCTACACCTCCTCGGCTGCTTAGTGCTGTCTTGCTCACAGCCATCACTCATGATGTAAGGTCTCCTCCTCAGCACACAGCAGTAAAAAGGGTGACTATTGCCCACCATCCCCAAGATGGTTAAATTTCAGCCCATTCTAATTTAGCTATTTTTCTGATCCTCATTTATTGAAGGAAGCAACAAAGAAAATGGAGACCACTTCAGAGGGAGAGATAATGGTCTTCTTAGGCACCAGGCTTAACACAGACAGCAGGGGACGGGTAATTCGTAACCTTGTAGGAAGTTTAAAGAAACTGGGCTATGGTAGGGAGGAGCTGGGCCCTTCCAGGAGCCTCAGTGAAAACAGATGGTCATCTGGAGCTGGATGTGATGTGATGTGATGTGATGATGTGATGTTGGTGAGGAAACCTCATCACATGCTGAACTGCAGCCTGGTTGATGCGTAGCATCCTCTCCAGGGACTGATACCTGCAGGGGAAAGAGAGGGGCTGCAGGCCCTCCAAACATCCCTATAAAACTCCAGCAAAGCTGTTCAGGAGGAGGGAACCAAAAACTTAAGCAGCTCAAACCAGAAAATCATCAGTGGGAAGTTGCTTGGCCCTTTGGAGAAAAGGTCCTTTGGGGACCAGGGTCACACTTCACCTACTCAGCACAATGCTGCTGACATCTTTATGTGACCAATGAGCCCAGCAGAAATGGAGATGTCCCTGTGCTACATGCTGTACAAGCACGTCACAGAGAAAGGCAAAGACAGCTCAGGGCTGGCAGGTAAAACAGATATGATTTTTGCCCCAAGACCATCTGGTCCAACACAGCTCACACCCATGCATCTCTCTCCCCCATCGCTGCAGTCCCATGTTGTCTGGCATTGCTATAGGGCATGGGCATGGCCTGGGGGTATACAAGCAGCGTGGGACCAAGCATGGGTCTCTTGCAGCTCTTGCCCTGTGTTTTGTGATCCAAAGCACCTCTGAGTGAGTGTTTTATCTCAGGTGATGGTGACTTCTGGTACCGACATAGACAACCCACATCTCCTTTCATTTCCACATGGTGATTTACTCAAGCCTATTCTCTCTAAAGGTGACAGAAAAGTAAACCAAAGAGAGAACAGCTGGACCTAATTCAAACATTACTGGGTTCCTCAACCATATCGCTATCCCAGCCTGGTAAAGGTGGACTGTTAACACCCGTTGCCCAGCTGAGCTTTGAGGGCATCAAGAGCCCTCCAGGGCTGAGTGTTTTATTGTTATCCGTCCCCAAACACCACCCAGAGGACCTCCTGCAGCACCGCATTGCTGACAGAGGGACTGCAAGGATGAGGATGATTCCCAGCTGACCATAAAGCAGATAGCTGGATCGTCCTTCTTGGCATATACGCTTCTACTCCCTTTCCCAAAATATTTTTTTTTCTTTACTGGTCCTAAAATATTGGAACCGATGAAGCAATAGGGAACCAGAAAAGGTAACTAATACCTGTCACCTTCCCAACTTTTCCCTTAAAACTTTGGTTATGGCCAGAGGTGAAGGGAGCCTGGCCATGCAGGTCACAACCCGAGGACGTGACAGTGAGTCAGGGAAATGCCTCTTCCCCATTGCACCACTGCCTGGAAGCATCCCCATCCCGTACCAGATTACACCAGGGGTATTTTGAATGAATAAGTTCTGAAAATAAGCCAGGCCCCCAGACTTTCCCAGCCTCCGCGTAGCATTGCTAAAACTCATGATTGACTCAGCCTGGTGGAAGAGCAATTTCACTCTTCCCTAAAAATAGACCAAGTAGTTCATCCTCTTAACATAGCCCAGTGCTTGGTGATAAAACCAGCTGCCAGAGACCACTGGGAGGCAGTGAACAGGACTGAGGGTGTGGGGAGTGGAGCAGGGCTCCTCGTAGGATACACTAAGGGCTGCCCGGCCGTGAGTTTCACGCAGATTTTCCACTGGGGCTGTCTACAGCGTGACACATCTGTTGAGACCAGCGAGACCTCCCTGTAAGTAATTTTGGGGTAGATTAGAGAGGGGTGAAGTGTTGCATGAATATGAACCTCAGACTGATGCTAAAAAACAGGGTACATGAGGATGCTTAGCACCTCGTGCTATGAAAGCAGTGGCTGCAGCTCATGGAAAGCCATGGATTTTATTTTGTTGGCCCAGAGCTTGGTAAATCCCACCTTCTGCTGCAGAAGGCGCTGCCTCTCAGTTCCATCAATGGTGGCCTTGGTCTGGTTCAGCACTGTCGTCTAGGGCACTTGGGCATGTTCAAGAGAGAAACAGAGCATTGTACATATGTGTTTTTCCCCTGACCTGAAATACTGAAGTTCTTAGCTTTAAGGCTTAAATTTATGGAGCCAGATCTCAGTGTCTACTTTGTCCACCCAAAATACTGTTATTTACCATGACTTTGATCAACATGACCAGAAATTGGGGATTCGGGTGAGCCGGATGGATGCTGGAGGTGGAGGGGACATCTTCCAGATCAAAACTGTGTTCAGGACTGGTAGGGAGTAGGCAGCAGGCAGCACAATGTGGACTGTTCAGAGAGAAATGAACTTACTTCATCTGATATCCCTAGGGAACAGGAGGCAGACTAGAATTAGTTAAGGAGGTAATTTCTTTCCCCCCCTCTTCTCTCCCAGTCTCCAGGAAGGGCTGAGAAAAATGTTTGTGACCCTGAGCCAAATAAAGGGCTTCAGGAGCTTGTTGAATTAGCAGCATTAACCTGCCCATACCACTCATATTTGTGCTCATGTACAGAAAGTAACTGCAAAAACCTGCACAACTCTGTAAGACAGCAGAACCCTACCCCTGTGTGTGCGTGTGTGTGTCTCATACCTGATTTTCCATATGCTGAAGCCTTTTAACTCTAAGGTCTGTGTTGTGGCCAACAGGAGAGAGCCAGGAACCCAGGTCCAGGTTTCAGTGCTGCCCCGCAGTCACTGTGTGAAGGGCCTGACCCCAACAACCTGAGCTGAAAGTAATATTTTTCTGCTCGTGCATTTGGTGCTGGTTAACGTTTCCTTCTGGGATACACGGCCTGCTGATTGCTGTGGAATAACAGAAATTCTTTAACTTTCCCCAGATCCCTCCAGGTCTCCAGTTTTCACCCAAATCTTTGCTGGAAAATATCTGAAGTAGCTTTAAGTTTTTATTAGAGAACAGGGATTTGGGAAAAGAGAGGTGGAGCTGGTGCCTCAGGTACAGATATCACTTGATGAGGAGAGGCAAAATATGAAAACCCATGTTGTTGTCCAGGCAAAGTGGTAGATAATCCACTAGTGGCAATTAAGGGAACCACCATGTGTGGAAATTCATAGGAATGTCCTACAAAGGCTGTTTTCAGCCCTTGAATAGATGCAGTATTTTGTAGGATGCAAAAGCTTCCTTTTGGGGGGAAACCAGGTGGTGATGCCCTAACCCTGATACTAAGAGGATGGAAATCCTTCTTCGGCACCAGCAAAAACCCCAAGTCTTGGTTTGAACATGGTAGCAGGAATCTCTGCATTAAGTACTGTACAACCTGGTATTTTATGCTTTTAAAGCCACCCATTTCTTTCCTCCCCCATATTCTCACTGGCAATTTGCCTCATTCAGAAATAAATGGAAATGCCAGGGAAACTCAATAGCTACAACTGGGTTGGGTTCTTCTCTTTAAAGGATACTGCTAAATTATATTTTTTTTTTTGCTATGGCTGTTTCTTCCAAAACAGTATTAAGTTTTCTTGGCTGTCAGTGATAAAGAGCTGACAGCAGCATGGAAACACCACGATAAGAATAGAAAGCAAAGGCAGGGCCTCAGCAGCTCTGAGGAGCTGCGTGGTATCCATGCAATGCCCCCACATAAACACCATGGCATGGCAAAGAAATGCTGTAAGATGCATGCCGCAGCCCTGATCCGGGCTGCGCTCTGCACCCCAGGTGGGATGTGCAGCCGGTGATGCTCACAGGGGTCATGCCTGTGTAGACATTCCCAAGGTATCTCTTTGCCATGGTTAGAAAGTGCTTCCCTTAAAAGGTCTGGTATTTGCGGCATGCCAAGAAGCCCTCTCCCCGGGGGCAGAGGTTATTCCAGTGGGTAGCTCGGTGTTGCTTTCCCTGGAGAAGGGGATTTTAGGGGGAGGGAACCCACCATCACAAATGTCATCTTGCACTGTAGCCTGCAAGGGCTGAGATGCTGCTCTACAGGAGCAGGTAGAGCATGCAGAGGACATGGAGGGGTCCCTGGCAGAGGGGTTAAGGATAAAATAGTCCTGCTGCCAGCCAGCATCCAGGAATAGGTGAAACAGAGAAAGAGGGAAATAAAAACAGCTCTATTGGCAGCAGGGGTGTTTATCACCATTTCAGTGAAAAACCCCTGTATAAATAACAGATAAAGAGTTACTGGAGGGTTCAAGAATAGTGTGTGATACACGATCCTCAGAGGGCAGTGCTGGATACTGAGATCCCAGCAATACACACCCTGGGGGAGCAATATATTTAAACGTCGGCTTGACTTTTATTAACCATTTGCAAATAACAGAGGAACACAGACAATGAGGCAGTGGTGAGCAGACAGTTGGGGCTGCATCCGCCTTGTCTAGGCACTTCGTATCCCAAAAGCAGGGGAGCCGACCTGGGTGATGTTTAAGTCCCTCTCTAAGGAAAGACAAGCCCACAGCAGTTGGCCCACTCGGGAAGGCCACATCCCCAAGCAGCAATGCCATTCGCAGCTGTCTCTCAGCAGGGCTTCTTGGCATTTTTTGGTACCAGGAATAGAGTCTTCCACATTCCTAGATTTTTGCAAAGCCCCGAAATAGCCCTGAGCTGCCTTGGGGCAGATACTCAGCTCTGCCTGAGGCTAAATTTTCCTGACTCTTCTCAGGAGCTGTTTAAATTACCTGGGGGTTGTGATGTTGTTCCTGCAAAGGGAAGTCCAGCTGACACTGAGGAGCCAAAAACACTTGCAGAAGTGATTAAAGATCGTGAATCTTCAGTTTAGGGGTGCTGGAAATTGTAAAGAGATCTGATTTTTAAATTCAAGTGCTGGAAACAAGACACTCTTCAGTAGCTGTTTTTGCCTGCTTTGGTTAGGTGAGCATATGAAAATATCAGTTCTCATTTTTAAAAGGTGATTCCTAGCCCATGTAGTTATAACAAAAAGGTAACTTGGACCAAAACAGTCGAAAAAAGGATGACTTCTTTTAAAAAAAAGACGTTTACAATTGCCACTCTCTCACATAATTGGCCATTCCATGGCAAAAAGAAAAATATTGAATTTCAAATCCTCGCTGTCCTTTGTAGAACTGAAAATGAGAGAAAACACTGCAGTTTGCAAACAGAGCAAAGTGTGATCCAGGAGTCAGGAGGGAGTAACCGTGAGGATAAACAGAATGCTTCAGAGCATTATTGGTCCTCACTCTTTACTGGAGGCAGCCTAAAATCCCATCGATGCTCCCTGCTGCACCCTTGTCCCATCTTTTTTCCCCCTTCTTTTGGAAGAAGAAGCACATCACATTTTAACATGCACTAAGCCTCAAGAGTGGATCATGAGGCCAGTAAGAAATAGCTAGAGATGCTCTCCCCTCCCCAAACCCCCACCCTCCCAGGACCACCCTTCCCAGCACACCCTTTGCTGCAGCATCCCATGAGCACTCACCCTTTCAGCAGCCTCCAAACTGGGCCAGTGAGGCAGCCTGCCCCTCTTCCCACACCACCTTCGGCGTGCATCTCCTCCAGCAGAGCTTTCCCATGGACCAGGGCTGCTGGCACAGGGTTTGGGGCCAGAGATTTAAACCTTTCCCCGCTGACCAAGCACCGCCAATGGGCTGCCAGGCTGCTGGATTAAGCAGCAGCACTGGTTTCCCAGCCAGCTTTTATGGGTGCTTACCCATCCGCACAAATTCCCCCAGCCCAGCCATGGAGCGGTGCCGGTATTTAGAAGCTCCTTTTGTCAGGGGACAGATTCTCCGGGGGGCAAAGCTGGGAGGAGGATGGTGTAGGTGTGATTCAGCACACGCAGCTCCCACATCTAGGGATAGAGGCACTTAGAAATAGGGTCTCCATCTGCAAGGACGGGATTCCAGCTCCAGGAGGGGGACAGTGAGTTGCTGAGGTTTCACCGACATGCACGCCAGGGACAAGCAGGTAGGAACAGGGGCACTTGTCTAACCAGACAGCCTGAGTCAGGGGTCCCAACTGGTAGTGGTCATCTGATTGGGAGTAACCCACGACCCATCCCAGGCAGGGAGGAATAGCAGAAGTGGCCCCAGATTCCCAGGAAACAGCCAGCCCAGAGCACCACAAACCCAGGAGAATTTCCATGTCAGTTCACCTCGATCTACTTGGAAAACAGAGTCCTTTTCACAGTGTGAAGAAATTGTTGTTTTCCTGCCCTGATTCCCCTGGTGCTAAGAAGCTCCAGGACGTGGGTATCTTTGCTCCCACCAGCCTCTGAGTATTGGGTTTTGGGTCCTGTACTGTGGGGTGCGCTGAATGTCTCACAGCACCCGAGCCGTGGCAGAGCCAAGGGATGAGACCATAATATGTCCATGACGTAGGACATGCCAGGTCTAGCAGCCATCATGGCAAACCCAGTGCTGGTCTGCAGAGGAGCAATGTCGGGCAGACGCTGAGCGGGTGACAGAGGATGCCAGAGTCGGCTGGCCGGGTTGGGATGCTCTCTGGAGCACCGCTCCCTTTGGCGAGCAATGGAGGGGGACAGGACCCTGGCGTGACTTGCACCACTGGGCTATCCCTTTCCCTCCAGCTCGTGCAAGCCCTGTGCGAGTCTCAGGCCCCGTTACACAACCCTCGGTCCACGGACTGCCGTGGGGCGCACACGGCGACACAAAGGGCTTTGTTTAGCAGCTGTGTTTGCTCAGAGAGATGATTTTGGGAGCAAAGCCGATGACATGTGGTTGGCCAGGCCACCCGGGAGACTGGTGCTGAGCTTGCAGCTTCCTTTTTTAATAGGTGACTCAGGCACTCGGTAGCTCACTGGGGTTGGTGGTGGGAGCCGGGCTGCGAAGGAGTGCCAGCGGCAGAGGTGGTGGACACCAACAGGTGGGTAGCATTCTTTCTCTATAGGATAAAGTTGTTTAAATAGAAAGCAGAGCAAGCCAGAGCAGTCATGTTACTGGCAAGGTGGGGTTTTCTCAGGGGAAGGAAAGGGATAGTGGTTTTGTTAGTGATTTGTTTTCTACTTCTTGGAAGTTGGCTGTCAGATGCAAGACAATTATGGTTCAAGAGACCTGTAACATTATCTTCAGCAGGAGACAGCAGTTGAGTGATATACGGGAAATAGCTGAAAAGGAAGTGAGTGAATTTTTAGATGAATATTTAAGAGCCTTTTTCCCCCTGTTGTCTTGCCTTTCCCCTTCTTCTCCCCTGTGTCTAGAAAGATCAGGGAGTACAGATGAATACAAGAGATAATTTTCTCCCATTGCAAGTTTCCAGGTCCTACAGCCCTCCCTGCTTGCCACGGGCATGGCTGATGGGGCAGCGAGGCTGTAAACTGAGCCTGAATAGTACATACATGGGGCAAGGGAAGAGCTAAAGAAATCCTGACAGCTGCTCCCTACGGACAGTGCTAACATTGCAGCCCCTCACATGAAATGTGCAGATTCATCCGGCGCCAGACGCTGGCACGAACACATTTTGCCGACAAACCCCAGCAGGGAGGAGCATTCCCCATATCCTTCACTTAGACAGCAGCGTTGTCCGCCGCGGTGCCAGCCGCTGGGTGGGACAGGAGGAGGGGGTCCTCAGGAGCTCTTTTCTTCTATTTTAGCTCATGGAGGTTGATTTAATGCTTGAAGTATCAGGTTTAAAATCCCTGGGGCCGCAGTCAGTGCTAGTCAATCAGCGTCGCGCGGGATGCATCACTCAGCGCTGGAACGGATGCCGAACATGCCAGCGGAGCCCTTTTGCTCAGCAAGGCAGAAACATGGAGCCCAGCACGGGTCCTGAACTGGATTTCTATGCCCTCCGCCTCATACACAACAAATAACACCCTAAGCCCAGTCTGCAAAACATCCTTTGGCTTTGCTTTAGCATCCCGAGCTGGGAAGTTCCCCACTCCCTGCCAGGGGAAGCTGTGCAGTGGCACCTTGCTCACAACTCTTGAGTTGTCCCAGGAGCCTCTTGGACATCGTTAGCCATACACACGTGACAGCTCGGCTTTCTCGTTAGCAGAATGAACTGTTGTTCTTTTGCTCTTATCTATAATTAGCAATTTAGAGGGTGGCAGCAGCCTGTTTTGTCAGACTTTCCGCAAGTGCAGAGCCGCCCTCCCTCCCGCCGGTGGGTTCGAGCAGCCCCTATCTAAGGCAGGCAATTTTGTGAGAAGTGATAAGCAGAGGGCTGTGCACAGCCTGTGCACTGCAAAAATGTCAAAAAGGAAAAGGAAAAAAAAAAAGAAAACAAAGACAGCGATAAGGGGAAAGCTTCAACAAAAGCCTTGTATCTAATTATATCCATCATTAAAACAGAAGCCCTGTGGCCTTTCATCCATCCAAGCTAAGGGAAGAAGGACTAGGCAGCACTGAGGCTGTGCTATTTTCCACTGCATGGACTGGAAATCTTCCTTCAGCTGCACTATTTATTCTTGGCTGGAAGGGGACATTGCTCTTCTTTGTGCGGCATCTGGACCCACAGGCCTGTGGGCCAATACAAATTATATCAGCTCAGCAGTAATACCCATAGCCTGGGGTGGGAGGAGACCATTAAACGTTACCAGCCCAGCTCTAGGATATGGGGTTGCTTTTGCTAAGCACTTAGCACCGAAACGGTTAAGCACAGCAATACTTGTGTCAGCCTAGGGTCCCTGCCTTGCCATGAACTGCTACCATTTCCTAGAGGTAGTTTTTAAGAGAGGTTTTTCAGTGTGGCCATGCCCTTGCCAAGGGCTTGTGTTCATTTTCCCAACCAGAAAGGCTGCAAATCTGTACTTGGTTTCCTTTTTGCTTCAGCTAGCAAAGCTGACTCTCCCAAGCTCTCCCCATTGCTCTTAATGGGAGGCTTAGCCAAACCTCATTACCTTGTAAGGAAGAAAGCTTCTGTTTTCCAGACTGATTGGACCCCTTTTGCCTTTCCAGTAATTCAGCAATGTAGGAGAAAAGAAAGAGATTCCCAGACAAGATTTTTCAAAGCCCTCTTCAAAGCTTTCTGCAGCTAATTCTGCACATGCTTCAATGCTCTTCTGACAGGGTACGGCCATAATAAGGAAAGACCATGAAATCTGAGGTACCTTTGCTGGCAACTACTTCATTTTCCGTTTTTACAGAGTAGACCTCTTCAAATGCATGCTTTGAGCCTCCAAATGAAGGGAGAAGCCAACTGCAGCAGATGGGAGGGCTTGTGTTAGCAGATGCTGGCACCAGCTCCTGTAAAAGTGGTGTCTCAACAATACCTTGACCCTTTCCTCCCCATTTTCAGGGTGCTGTTCATCTCAAAAAGCCAGGGATCTAGTCAAAGTTTGGGGTCTCTTGAGCAGAGTGGGGAAAAATTGATGCCATCAGATGGTGGTTGCAATCTCACAGCCTATATTAAGGCGCACCAAATCTGCCCCAGCAGCGCCAGTGTCTCTACTGGCTGTAGATGGATAATCCCTTTTGACTGAGTGTTTAAGCTGTGGATGGCAGAAATCGGGCAGAGAGGTCCCATATTTACATGGTGACTTAGCAGAAAAAGCATTAAGGAAATATCTTCTTCTGTTTCCTCCCCTGGTGTCCTAGTGACCTCTGGCAGAACTGGGCAGCTAAATCTGCATTGCCACCCACTGCTTCCTCATGCATCCAGCCTCAGATCTGCATCAAAACTCCTGTGCATCTGCAGGGGCAGCTGGAACCAAGGACAAAAGAAACCTTGGGGTTTGTCACCTTCCAGCAGCACCCTGGCCAGTGTCTGACAAGGTCATTGGGGTCCCTCTGCTCTTATCTTCTCACTTTTTGGTACATGTTTGTCCCCATAGGAACTGGTGTTTCATTAGAAGCACCAGCTCCTGGAATCCTGTTAGTGTATAACATTAGCTGTTGTCCCTTTAAAATAAAAACAGAGTAAATGTCCTTCAGTATTTTGGAGAAAAAAAAATTGAAAATCTGAACTTAAAATGCAGCAAACAAAGAAAAACATATTAAGTTTGTTATTTACAAAACCTCATGATGTAGGGACTGAGATTTGAGGGCAAAGAACGCTAGAATTGCTGCAGTGCTTCTAATGTGCACATATTAAAAAGTACATCAGCCCTTTCCTGGCTGTGCAATAGCTGGATTTGTGGAGAGAGAGCCCATTGTTCAAACAGAAAGCATTGCAAATACCGCACTAAATCCGAATGCAGCAGTGCAAGTCTGCAGATAAAAGGAGAACCTTCTCGTGTTTTTACAGCAGTAACAGAGAAATTACAGCCCTGATTAACCTGGAGGACTAAGATGCATCATATAAGTGTAAACGTCTATATAGGTCTATACATCTACGTGTAGACATATATATGTCTGTGATGGGAGGTGGAGATGGCCATCCTGCTCACACCTAGCAGAGTAATGCAATAAGGAATTTCTTAGCTAGAATTTGGAGTTGCCTCTTTCTTTGAAAACTGAACCCACCTGCATTGGAGCCATTAATTTCAACATGACCCTCTCTCTGGGGATGGACGCGGCTTTCATTCTCAGAGGGAGGGGAAGCCCCCACTGTTCAGGGGGATGAGGACCAAGGGGATAGAGTACAACAACAGGTGGGAATGAGGGAGCATGGCATCATACAAAAGTGTGTGACTGCTCCAACCATCCAGACCCTCTGACTACACCTAGGGAGTATCTGAACGAAGGTAGGAGGAACTCTGAATATCTTTAATATCTCAGCAATGCCATGCTGGGTCCCAGTGGGGACCCCATGGGAGCTGGTGCAACTCAAAATATCAGATCTCTAAACTAAGAGCAGGGTTTGGTCCTCTGGCTCTGCCAAAGACTCCCTGATACATCTTTGGGCAAGTCTTATAACGTCTTCGCCTCTGTTCCCTGAAGCAGGCTCCCAGGGGAGAGGTAAAGATAAATGGGTATAACTTGTCAGGCGTACCAACAGGAGACCGGTGTGGCCACGGAGCAAAAAATAGTGGGAATTAGTTCAAGTTGAACATGTGTAGTTCCTTCACATCCTCTGACTTGCTCATGTTTGGTGATGGCCTTGTCCAGGGGTGCAGGAAGGGGTGCAGGCTCTGTGCCCCACCAGCAGGATGGTGGCATCAGGTCACTGCCCGATATGCTACTCTTATCCAGGCTCAAAGTCCATTTCAGCAACGAAAGAGGTGGAAATATCTATGTTTTCTCCCTGAACCAAAAGGGCATGATGTTAAGTTCTGGGGGACCAGGGTGGGGGCTGCTGGGGGAATCGGCGTGCAGACAGCGGAGGCGCCTGGCAGAGCCTTTGATAAGCGATGCTCATGCTCCCGGCTGGCCGAGCCCTCATGTCTTTGGCACATAGCTCACCGCACACGTCTGTCCCTGTTTCAGATGAGAGGACGCAGTCATTTTTAGACATAGCAGACAACACTAGCCACATACTTCACCAAGGACAAGGGAGGTCCTCTGCGCCCTCCGTGAAGGAGCTGTCGGCTCTCTATCTCTCCCAGACAGCTGCTGCTGCTGCTCACGCTGGCAGCCCCGCACAGCCGGTAAGCACCGCGCGCCACCGTCCTCCCCCTCACAAATCACCAGCGGCATCCAAACAATGTCCCGTCCCAGCAAGTGGTTGTAAGAGGGTGACAGAAAACATGTCTGGTTCCTTCAATCTGAAGAAACACAGCATTTGGTTTGCCAAAAATGACCCGCTTTCCCTTGTCATTTGCAAATATTGTATAAATGTTATCAGAGGTGCTGATATCTACGGATAGAATGCATAAGCTGCATGAACAGACAGACACACACACACACATACACATTATATTCACACATGCACACATATACCAAACACACACACACACACACGTCTGCATCCCGTAGCCCATACAAACAGTTTATTAATACATAAGGTTTCCACTTTATTTACACGTATGTATTTACACACTCACATCCATGGAGGAAATATTCAGCACGCAGCAACACATACATCTCCATGTTATACCCATTCCAACACACACACATATATACGTCCATATATGTCACACTCAGGCATAACTTACAGTGCAGCCTCGCTGCATTCCTCTGTTTATAGCCCTTGGTCTGGGATTCAGGGATTTAATCACCCACCCCAGGCTGATCATTGGGTCATAGGATAATTCAGGTTATAAGGGTTATGAGGCACTGAGCTACATTTTCCTATTTCCCCAGTTCCACTGGTGATCCAGGAGTTATGTGGGATGTGATTTCACATCTGGACCCTTCCTGCAGGTGCATTCATGCTCCCCCCTACTCTCAGTCTTTGGCAGGGTCCCTGTCCAGAGATACAGCTTCTCGAGCATGTATCAGGGCTCTGTACTGGAGGAGTCCAGACTGAGTTCAAAAATAAATGAGTGGAGACTGTAACTGGAAAATTGCAACAGTTAGAATTAAAAAAAAAAAAGAAAAAANAAAAAAAAAGAAAAGAAAAGCAATTTCAAAACAATGAATTACACAATCCATAATGCAATTACAAATGTAGATCAGTTTTATTTTTAAAATACGGAAGTATAAACAAACAATAGGCTAAATCAAACTTTGGAGAAATCAGTGCTTGTTTTGGTTTTCCCCCAGCTTTAAACAAATGTGTTTGGGGTTTTGTTTGTTGACTGACACTTTTGGAAACAAATATTCTGATCAACCTGGAATAAGATTGTTTTTTTCCAGCTGCACAGAACTGTCAGAGAACCAAAAAAAAAACCCCTGACCTGTTATGGTTTTCACATCTCTGTAATTGATACATACATACATACATANATACATACATACATACATATATATATATATATATATACACACAGATACTGTGCCTTCCCACGCAGTTTGATGTTGTTTCTCCTCATGTCTTTTCCAGAGTACTGTGAAGGACGACTCCATTCACTCTCCCCACAGACAAAAAAAAAGCAAGGTAAGAAATGTTAAAGATAAGCACTGTTATCTAACCAAATATTTGTGGACTGTGGTGGAGTGTGATTTAAATACCCGCACAAGGCAGCGAGGAGCATTTTCGTACTGAATATAGCTATCAGCTGCTCAGTCGCCCTTCCCCACGTTCAGAAGCTCTTCACAGATCTAAAAAAACCCCTTATTTAAAAAAGTGCATTCAAAGTATGTTGGCTTATGTGAAAGATTTGCATTTTACACTTGCTGCAAAATATGCTGGGTTTGGTATTCTGGTTGGTTTGGGGTTTTTTTACTAATGTTCAATACTTATTTTTAGCTGGAACAATCTGTGTGTAACAGAGTGAAATAACACCACGCACCATTGCTTTGAGCAACAACTAATAATATTCCAGGCATTACTCTACAGACGTAACTCCACAGGCATGCCAAGGGTCAGCAGATCTGTTTACTGAAAGGAAAGCCACCAGGATTACAGTCTCTTTTAGATAATGATTATAGGCCTCGGCTACCTTCCCTTTGGATAAATGACAAACTACTGCAGGTTGCAGGTATTCGGTTCAGCGCTCGGTGCCCAGGCTTCCCAAGCTAAGGAGAAAAAATGCAGAAAGTGAGGCTCAAAGGTAGGCTAAACAACAGTCCATCCCGTCACGACTGCACCCTCTGTCCTCTTCTGTGCCAAAGCTGCTGTGAATCTGAGCTGAGCTCAGGCTGACTGAGTCTAAACAGGTGTAACTTTTGCTGGCCCCCAGCTATGGGTGTTACCCCAACCGCTGGTCCCTCAGCCTTGCTTTGTCGTCCTTAGAAAGCACAGAATTCTGCCTGCTAATGCCAGCAGTCCGTAAACCTCAGTTAGCCCCATGCCTGTACAAGTCTGCAAGTCAGAAGAGCTTTATTTAAGTCTCTAATTGTTCAACTGCGTCGATTCTTATGCAAATGATGACATGGGGTACACTCCTGAGTCCAACAGAAGAAATCATTAGACAGATATCCCTCCCCAAGCCCTCGCTCCTGTGCAGTGGGCAGCTCATGGTGCTATCAAAAGTCCATCATGCTAGCTCACCACCCAAAAATAGGCTGTCCTCATCAGCCTATTTTCTTTTTGAGACCTCTTCATAAATAGCTCTTTGGCTTTCTCCTGCACCCATATCCTATGTACCCAGACTCTCTGCAGGTCCTCACACTGCCCTGGACACTCGGGAGCAGAAGGGAGAAGTTAACTTTTAGCTCGCTACTATAAGACAGACTTCATGTTATTCTTGTGGTCACTCTTGCTGACACAGTCCAAACTGGGCATCTCTGTTACGCTGTAGCTGGACTGAATCCTGGGGACTGTAGACTAACCACCGCACATGCCTGGATTAGAGAACTTGCTTTAGAGCGCGTTGCTGTGGAACCAGAGCTAACACCAAGCCTGGAGCGTGTGCAGTGGTGTGATGCTTTGGAGTGCTGTGTGCTACTGAACCAAAGGTATGGAGCTTAGTAGGTGCATGGATTTCCCTTGTTGGCTGGCTTTTTCCTTTGCCGTTCTCACTATTAACGGCCATGGGGTTGGGGGGTAAGAGATCATGCTGACATTTAAAACTGTTTCCCTAAAGATGTCAGAAGCTCAGAAATCATCTAACGTTGCCATCAAGAAAATGGAAGACGACTTACCTCCCCCCCCGGCCCTTGGCTCAGTCCAGGCCATCGCTCCAGGGAGCCAGGATCTCAACCAACTCCCTGTGCCTCCTCCAAAGCAAGCCTTCTCCAAGTTCTACCAGCAGCGTCAAGTGAACGAGCTAAAGAGGCTCTACAGACACATGCATCCTGAGCTCAGGAAGAACTTGGAAGAAGCTGTGACTGAGGACCTGGCTGAAATGCTTAATACTGAAGATCCCAATGCAGGATCTGTGAACCTGGACAAAGTTCTTCCAGGAGAGGTTCAGTCCATGCGCTGGATTTTTGAGAATTGGGCACTTGACTCCATTGGGGACCATCAAGCCACAAAGAAGCTGACAGAAGAAGAGATCATTCCCAGTGGGGATGTGAAAAATACTTCCCTGAGGTTTGAAAGCCAGTCAATCAATGGGGACACTCTGTCGACATCAGCCAAGGTATCAGAAACAGACCTTGCCAGAGGGGATGTGCATACTGCCCGGTGGCTGTTTGAAACCCAACCACTAGACTCATTAAACAAACTGTATTCAGATGAAACCGAAGTGCAGGAGGCGGTTCTCAAGGAGCCTGTCCAGGGAGGTGATGTGAAAGGTGCCAGGCAGCTCTTTGAAGCACAGTCCTTAGATGCTATAGGACGCTGTTGCTCAGTGGAGGAGAAGAGCATCCTACAACTGAAGTCAGAAATCCAGGAGCTAAAAGGTGATGTTAAGAAGACTGTCAGGCTCTTCCAAACAGAGCCCCTCTGTGCCATCAGAGACAAAACTGGAAACATCCATGAAATCAAGTCTGTCTGCCGAGAAGAAATTCAGAGCAATGCAGTCAGAACGGCTCGCTGGCTGTTTGAGACTCAGCCCCTGGATACCATCAACAAGGACACTTCCAAAGTGCAAATAATCCGTGGGATTTCATTAGAAGAAATTGGAAGGCCAGATGTCAGTGGAGCAAGGTGGATATTTGAAACTCAGCCTCTGGATGCCATCAGAGAAATCACAGTTGAAGAACAGGACTTCAAGGCTTCAACAGATTTTGTCACAGGGGCAGATGTCAGTAAGCAACGAATGCTCTTTGAGACCCAGACTCTTGATTCTCTGAAAGGAGAAGCTTCAGAAAGTGTTGTAGTCAAAGAACAAGTCATTGGAGGTGATGTGAAATCTACTCTCTGGCTATTCGAAACACAACCAATGGAAACCTTGAAAGACAATTTTGAGGTGGGACGTTTAAAGAAAGTAGAGCTTTCAGCAGAGGAGAAGGGAGATGTGAAGCAGAGAAAACACGTCTTTGAGACCTGTCCCCTTGGAAGCATCTCCAAGGCATTTGAGGAAGAAAGTCCAGCCACCAGCATGGAAGAGGTAGTGAAAGGGGATGTGAAGTCTTTCAAGACCCTGTTTGAGACTCTCCCCTTAGACAGCATTAAACAGGCTGATGCTGAACCCGTTACCAAAGAAGAGGAGAAGATTCCAGCCGGCAACGTCAAAGCCAACCAAATCCTGTTTGAGACAACACCTCTGTATGCCATCAAGGATAGCTTTGGCAATTTCCATGAAGTCACCTCTGTAAGCAGAGAGCAAATCATCAGTGGTGATGTCAAGAACTACAAATGGATGTTTGAAACCAGGCCCCTGGACCAGTTTGATGAAAGCACCAAGAAAGTGGATATAATACGGGGGATCACAAAACAAGAGGTGGTGGCTGGTGATGTCAGAACAGCCAAGTGGCTCTTTGAAACTCAGCCCATGGACGTTATTCATCACCAGCAAGGTGAGGAACATCCCTCAGTGAAGCGAGAGATCTCCCAGAAGGGGGATGTGAAGACCTGCAGGTGGCTTTTTGAGACCCAGCCCATCCACTCCTTGTATGAGAAGGCTGAAAAGAAGCAGGAGGATGATGGTAGTGTGCCCCAAGCTGATGTGAAGTCATACACATGGATGTTTGAGACTCAGCCCCTGGACTCCCTGAAAGGCCAGGAGGAGCAGTATTTACAAGTCAGTAAGGCATACAGTCAGGAGGAATTACAGGGAGTGGATGTCAAAACTGTCCGGCACCTATTTGAGACTGAACCCTTGGGCAGCAGTGCTGTCAGTGAAGCTGACCGAAAGAAAGCCATGCGGTACTCCAGTCGTGTAGAGATACAGTCTGGGGAAGTGTCCAGAGTGAAGGAGTTCTTTGAAGCTAAGCCCTTGGATACACCCACCAAACCAACATCGCAGAAGGATGATGGGACAATTGAAGCTGGATCCGTGCACAAGTTCACTTGGCTCTTTGAGAACTACCCCATGGACTCCCTGAAGGACAGTTCTGAGGGCATCCAGGAAATCCCTCCAGAGAAGAATATCAAGGGGGGAGATGTTGGTGGCAAAAGGTTTGTATTTGAGACCTATTCCCTTGACCAAATCCATGACAAAGTGGATGAGACAGAGCTTCAGAAGATCCAGAAAGACACCATGAGCAAAGCTAATGTCAAGTCCTGCACGATGCTCTTTGAAAGCCAACCTTTATATGCTATCCAGGACAAAGAGGGAGGTTACCATGAGGTCACCTCAGTCCAGAAAGAAGAAATCATGAAAGGTGATGTGAAAGGCGCCCGGTGGTTGTTTGAAACTAAGCCCCTGGATCAGATCAAGAAGGAAGAAGAGGTGTTTGTGATTAGGGCTGTCACCCAAGAGGACATCAAGAAAGGAGATGTCCAGGCTGCCCGGTGGAGGTTTGAGACAGAACCTCTTGACTCCTTCTCAGGGGGAAAGATGTCTGTGCCCAGAACAGTAGCTGATGTGCAGAAGGGAGATGTTCAGTCCAACAAGCAGCTCTTTGAGTCCCAGCAAGTGGGCCAGAAGAAGTACGTGAGGATGGTCAGTGTCAGTGATGTTCAGCGGGGTGATGTGAGGACATCCACTTGGCTTTTTGAAAACCAGCCTGTGGACTCCCTGTACGGGGATGCAGAAAGAAGCTCATCTATCAGTACAGTACAGAGGGAGGACAGCCAGAAAGGGGATGTAAAACGCTGCACCTGGTTGTTTGAAACCCAGCCAATGGATACCCTTAAGGACCCAGAGGTGACAGCCAGTGCTGGAGCCCAAGAAGCAATCCCTCGTGCAGATGTGAAAAGTACAACATGGCTCTTCGAGAGCACGCCTTTGGACAAATTTGGTGCTTCTGAAGGTAGTATAGAAACAGAACTGAAAGAAAGGACCATGAAGGAGACTTTAGAGACACTCTGCACTTGCCAGGCTATTCAGCATGATGGGATCCTCATTGAAGCCAATGATGTGGAGAGTGTGAAGATGGTGAAGTACCAGCTCAGCAGCCCAGGAGCTCCAGAGATCCTGAAAGAGGAGATTGTGGGAGGCCATTTGCAAAGAATCATGCTGCAGCTCCTGCACAGAACCAATGTGGAAGCACAGAGTGTGCTGGTGGAGGAGGACAGAGAGGGCAAGATCAAAGTAAGCCCATTGCAGCTACTGGACCAGAGTGAAGCTGTTAAAGGCAAAGAGGACTTGAGTGGAAATGTAGCTAAGGCTTTACAGGGTCTCCTCAGTCAAGATGCTTCCATCAAAAAGGGGATGGTCTTGCAAGAGACAAAGACAGGATCAGTGAAGATGACTCTCTACTCCCTCCTGTTCCATTCTGTCCAGCAGAAAGTTGTCAAGGGGGATGTGAAGTCAACGATAGGAAACCTGTTGGCTTCTTCTCAGGAGCAGAAAGCAACAGCAACCGTTAAGCGTGAGGACAATGAGAAGGGAAATGTCCAGCTTTATGCAAGCTGTATTGAGAAGGGAGATTTAGACTATCTGAAGAATCTCCAGCAGGAGTCGGAGATACAGTCCCTCATCTCTTCCCAAGCAGAGCAGGGGGCAGATGAGAGTGCCCCATGGGCTGTGCAGGGGGCTAAGATACATATCTCACCAAACAAAGAACAAATACAGAAAGTAATTGCAGAGGGTGAGCCAGGGGTTATGGAGGGAGCAAAAAAGATATTCGCATGTGAAAGCATGGGTAAAGAGGGTGTATTAGAGAGAGAGGCTGGGCATGCAGCTGGTGTGACAGGCACCACTGTGCAATGTCTTGGGAAGCCCCTGCCCACAGTGATGGGAAAGGAAGAAATTCTGTCAGGAGGGCTTAAAGTGACTACAAAGTCAATCCAAAGGGTTGCAGATGTCAGCAAGAAGGCAGAGAAAGATGCAGCCACCACTGTTGGTTTGAAGGAACCCAAAGCTATGACGCAATGCAAATTTCCAACCCAGCTGACGGCTCAGAGGGCAGAAGAGGCTGGGAAACAGCAAAGTCTGGTGACTGGGGAAGTCAGCCAGA
The DNA here is from genome assembly GCA_013400875.1 of Anhinga rufa. Lineage (NCBI taxonomy): Eukaryota > Metazoa > Chordata > Aves > Suliformes > Anhingidae > Anhinga > Anhinga rufa. The sequence continues at coordinate 876 of VZTV01071464.1, read as the reverse complement.
TGCAGCCAGAAGAAAAGGCCCTTGGGAGTGATCTTCAGGCTGCAATGCAAAGCCTGAGGCTAGCAACAGCAGAAGCAAAAAACATTCAACACCATGTCCAGAGCAAGCTACA
>VZTV01071449.1:21364-35195 GCA_013400875.1 Anhinga rufa | reverse complement strand
AAAAAAAAAGTAGGGCTAAATATATGAAATAAATTATTCATTCTGAATTATTTACTCAGCTCCACTATTTGTTCTCATTTACTTCCTTTTTTTTTACTTAAACCAGATCATTCATCTTCTCTTTCTTCCTTAAAAGATATTTCAAATGTATTTTTAATTACTTTGCACATATCAAATGTTGTTAGATATTACCATTATGCTGCTGTTTGGGAAGCCTACAAATAGTGTTGTATACATTGAAGTAAATAAACCTCATTAGCTTTGTTAACTCCATTAATCACAGTCAATAACATTAATGAAGCATACTTTAGCATCACTGTCAGAGACTTAGGACTAATTCATCTCATTATTAACTTCTGTGGAATTAGTCTTCAGATTTATCCCTCAGTACTATCAAGTTTTATGCAAGGTGAACATCTTCCCATGAATTTTTGAAATGTAAATTAAACAAAAAAAAGGGTTTAGGAAGCGTTTTGAAAGGTTTTTAGTTTGATCCCTAAAGGGCACAAGAATCAGAAAGTGAGGAGGACTGGAGACTGAAAGGGAAACTACACAGAATTAAACATCACTTTTTTGCTTCAGTTGCTACACTCCAGCCTCCATGAGATAGAGATGTCACCTGAGAGGTGGTGGCCCAAATCCCAAACAGGGCTTAGTCACCAGGGAGTCAAGTCTGACCTAAAGATGTTGACTTAGAGGTTTAAAGATCTTTCCAACATGCAGATTTAGTGGTCTCCAATGCACATGGACTTTACCTCACTGTTTCCTTACAGGTTGTCTTGGACTAGGATTTCCACATTTGGGAGGGTTGTAGGAGGGTGTTATCAGACTAATGTATTAGTCCATTTGTAGACTGCACTGAGGCAGCTATATTTAGTAGATACTGGATTGTGCAGGCTTGACATGATAGAGATAATTCTATATGGAGCTACAGAAAGAGGAAGAGTTTGTTTTCATTAAAATTTTGTTCCTTTTTTGTCCAAATGTTGACAAAACCAGTTTTTTCTTAACTGTATAGCATTTCTAACTGTCCTGCTTGCACATAGATCACATTTCCTGAGCATTTTGAAATTTAAAGCAACACCTGTAATGTTATACTAATATCGTTTTCTGCTTTTGATGTTTGTTTTTTTTATTATTTTCCATATATCTGCTGTTCTATTTTCTGGCATGGATTAGAATTGGCAATATCTAAAATACCTTGAAAAAGATATGTCTTCCAATAAATCTTTGCAGCTAAAAGCAGGAATAACCAGTGATATAAAATAGCCAGTTTTGCAGCTAGATTTGATAAGTATCTATTCACATTAATACCTACCAGCCTTCTATATGAGGTACCCAAATCTTCCCCAAGCACAACAGCCTCTCCTTAGAGTTTTTCCAATTCCACATCATAAAAACAGATCAGTTGCTTATTTCAAAAGAGTTGATTCTAGATAAACATAGTTCCTGTATTTCAGTCCCTGGTTATAAAATGTTGTGTTAAACATCTTTGAGGTCAATTAGTTTGAATAAGAACAAAAACCTGAAGCATCTCCAATGTGGCATTCCCTCAGTCAGGCAGCCTTAAAGCCTTTCCCCACTCCTCATGCTTTACAAAATAAACTATTTTTGTTCTTGCATAGTCAGCTGCCAGTAAGATTCAGGAAGAGGGGGGCAAAAGACACTTTAGAGCTCCAAGTAGTGACTTGTCTGAGCCTTTACATCAGTTCCTTTTAAACAGCTTTGTGGCTAACTTCCCAGGTTTCTTCCAGTGAGTAATGCTGGGTATTAGTTTAATGGGTCATAGTCACTNTTAATGGGTCATAGTCACTGATTGGATCATAAATACAGAAATCCCACCACTGAAGCTTAAAAAAAAACCCCAGAGCTGTTCAAGAAGCTAAAACTCAGCACAACAATACAACATGGCATGTATCTCCTGGCCTCCCCTTATAGACACAGCTATTTCTGATCTTGCTGCATTTCCCTTATGCTGAAAGGAAAGGGTTTTTTCCCCAAGAAACCCAGATATTATAAACTCTTAAGCCAAATTCTTTTTCATTTTTTAGAAGGAAGGGGAAGCAGGGCTGAGGGGCTATCAATGAAGGTTGCCATGGTACAATGTGGAATTGATTTAGAATCATGAAGAGCTCATCAGCTTTGCCAGGTGTCAGTGACATTTCTGTTCTACAGCAGGCTGGTATATTGGCCTGAATTTCTAAGGGAAGAGGCTACAAATGAGAGCAACTTCATTATTGCAGTGTTTTATCGAAGTCTTTGAGGGGTAACTAAGAAGCTATTTACATTGACCTTTACAGCACTGGCCTGAGGCTCAAAACAACATGATAATATTCATTGCCAGTAAAGCTCTGCTGAGATACTTCATGCTGTAGCAAGTGGGAAGGAGGCAGGCTGTTACAGCAATGGCCTGAAAGATTTCTGGGTACAATGCCTCAGATTCAATGCAACCAGTGACTGGGGGCTATTTTCAGCCCTACTTGTATCTCTTGCTCCTGCTCTGCTTAGGTGCCGAATTGCCATGTGCTGCAATGGTGACATCTGCTTATTTAAACTCTAATGTCTGATACTGCAGGCCTTTGCCACATCTCACTTACAGTCTCCAGGACTAGAGTGGACAATTTCATGGCAGGGAAAGGAAGCATAAAGATAAGGACTAAGGGCATCTGGGCCCAGCTTGCAGACAGAAAGAGACCCAGCTTTCAAAATGAGCAGGGGAAGGAGAAGATCAGACCCAGACATGTGTCAGAATAAAGCATGACCAACTGCAGGAAAATACATGTTGTGAATCAGGTCCTGAAACTCGTGAGATATTAAAATAAGACTGGGTATTTTTATTTGCCGTCCGTCTTAACAGTTTTCCTGACAGGCCTCCTGTTGAGCTAACACAGAAAATGAGCAACACTGCCAAAAAAAGGGATGGTCCTTTCTTAACCCATCAACATGTTAGTGATAGTCTGTGTAATCTGAGAAGACAGAGGAAAGAATTTCTTCTGTCTTGGATTTTCTTTGCTAGTCAGAGAGCAGCAGTCCTAGTAAACATATCTGGTTTTATTTTATCCCAGGGAATCTGTTCTGGGAAAGGCACAGAAAAAGGGAGAGAAGAAACCTTTGCCTGTGTGTATGGGAGGGAAATGCACTGAGCTGGACCTGTGTGGTCCTTGGAGTCCTGTTGCTGGAGACGTAAAAGTGAAAAAACCACTTGCTCCTTCACTCAGCGGGGCCAACGCAAATCCCTGGGTGGCCTCTGAAGATGTGGAAATCAGGTTAGATTGGCCCTTTCCTTGCCAAAGCATCAACATTCCACCAGAGCTTTTCCCTTCCAAACAGACCCCTCCCATGCTTGTCCATGAGGAATCTCCACTCCGAGGCATGACTATTTGAAGAGCAAGTGCTCATAGTGCCTTGGCCACCATGTCCATATTTGAAGCTGCTTTGCCAATTCCAGCCATACTGAAATCACAGAAGCAGTTTCTGAAAGCAAATCCCTTCTGGCTTCCTTCCATTTGCATTTTGCTTTGTCTTGTAACTTCTAGGCTGTGTTTGGTCACATTCTTACAGCTTCTCTTTACAGCTATGAAAAATGAACTTTAAAAACAAGTGAAAGTTGAAGCTTATTTGGCTCAAGAGTGGGGGCTTTAAAATAACAAAGTATTTCAAGACGCAAAATCCAGAGCATGAGTAGTACCAGCTGAGCTGGATTTCTAATGCTCTTTTTCTATTATGTTCTTGCTCAGGAACGTTCATTGTATCAGCTACTTGCATTTGAGTTTTAGCTTCAAAAGGTGTGAATCTCTTAATGAAACATCATTTCCAGGGACAGGTCTTCAATGTGGCATGTGTCAGAAAAGACAAACCAGAATGTGTATGTTTTTTAATACGTCCATTGAAATACTGTTGCCAGGGCTTTCTGGGGAGGAGGGAAAAAAAAACATCTTTCACTGAAGCTCTGATTATTTTTTTGCAAGATCATCATAATCCTAAGAGTCATATCTGACAGCCCACACAAGACTTTTCTGCAGCAGGGAAGCGGAACACCTGAAGTGTCCATCAGTCACACAGCGATGGGCGTCTAGTTGCACAGCTGGACTCTGCCTTTCCTACCAACAGTAGTTTCCACTCTGTGTACAGACAAACGTTAGATGCAGTGGGAAAGAAGTGTGCTATCAATTTATTGTAACTTTATTTAAAGCTTTCTTATCAACCCAAAATTTTAGAATGTTGTCCCATTTCAGAATCTGAGCCAGCCACATTAAACAGGTCCAGCTTTGCAGAATTGAAGTCATTTGGATGAGTTTTCAACCCTTTTAATAGAATGAAAACCTGAGTATGACATGAGGGGCTCAAAAACTTGAAAATAATTCATTTTACTTTGGATGGAGCAAATCTCAGATTCAGGATGAAGGCCCAGTTACCATACAGATTGACAAAGATTTGTCACCTGCACAGGAATGTAAAAGGAACTTCTTGCATGGCAAAGTTTAGTCCCCTGCTAATATCTGCATTATGTAATCCCTGTTATATTAAAAAAAAATAAAAAATATTTACTTTAAAGGGACTTTTCTTTTCATAAAAATAGATTGGTGCTTAGTAAAAAGGAAAAGACAGGGTTGAAAGCTTTTCAGCACTGGCACAGGCAGACAAGCCTTGAAACAGAAAACATAACAGCCTTAGTGATCTTCTGTGTGAAATCAAGGTCACCGAAGAATTTAAGGAAAGCAAGGTGAGAGGATCAGTCACATGTCCGTCAGAAGCAGATAGGAGCTTTTGCTCTCTCTCATGCTAACTGGAGAGGAATACAGGAGGTAATGTATGAAAATAATGTCTGCAGTGATAAAGCATCCTGTAAACCTTGTAATTCTGTGCCTCCTGTGAAGTATGCCAGCACCGCAGCAGAAACAGCACATGCCAGACTTGACTGACACTTTGCCAAGGGAAGGCGCAAGCACAGGAATTGAAAGGGTTGCCATCCTCTCCTGGCAGCTCAAATGTTACACAGAGATAAAGGTTACTGCTAGTAACGAGTCTCATTTCCCAGGGAGAGAGCATGCAACACTGTGGTTCTTCACATATGGAAAGTGGTAGTGGAGCAGTGAGTTGGGTACACACACAGGCTTTGAGATTTACAGCAACAACAGAGTAGACTTCCCTGCTGTCACAGTGCCGTTTGCAGAAATTGCATGCTGTTCCTATCTGATCTCTCAGTAAATCCGCGGGGACGTGGAAGGAAGACTGCTCTTTGAAGAATTATGCACCCTACAAACAGGAGCTCTCACCTTGTCACTGTGAGAGCGTGACACTGGGCTTCATGGTGCTTTGATCATGCATCAGGATCAAAAATAGCACTGACTTCTCTCAGAGGCTAGGAGAGAGTCTGAAGTCTCAAGGTGTGGTGCAGGTAGGGTCATCAGAGCTCCTGTTTTCTTCAGAACTTGCCTCAACCTCTTGTACCTGCTTAATTAGATTGAAATGTTCGAGAAACCATTGATTTTCACACTCCCAGTTCCACTCCCTGCAGGAAGCTGAGTCCTTCACAGAAAGTAAAGTATGAAGGAGGAGAAGAGATACTTCATTAAATGTTTAGAAGCTTCAGGAATGGATTGTTACACTAGGCAGAATGAACAATCCTGCATTTTACTTAGTATTAAATATTTCACCTTGATCATCTTTAACAATTGTTAGCTTCCTAATAATTAGCCAGCAAGGCCATCTTTGATGTGTAGGTCTTGTCTATAAGAAGTCAGGAAAACTGAACGTGATTTGGTCACCTCAAGGTTAGTGGGGAGGCAGGTGAAATCACTCTTCTGATGCTATTGCCCTATGCCCAGAAGTCAGTCTCGGTGACAGATCCCCTCTACCTTTCCTCTCTGCAAGGTAAAAAAAAAAAAAAAACAAAAAACAAATGTGTAAAAGCAAGAGCATTTCAAGATTTTGTGGTTGAATGTTCTACATCTCTTGCTAGTTATTTGCCAATCACTAACTTAAAGAGCCACTGGCTTTTAGCTTTCTAATGCCTACCTTCCCCTCCCTTCTTCCCTCTGCCTTTTTTTCTGTCTGCCTCTCGATAGACTGATAGAATTAGTATAATGCTTGGTTGAGTGCCAGCTGTCAATCAAACCACCCTGCCTTAACCACCAAACAGTCACGTGGGCAGCAAGTTCTCTCCCAGGTAGGAGGTCCGACGGACGCAGGGATCAATTCAGCCTCCCAAGATTTGTCTTTATGAAAGAGGGAACAAAACTGCTATTTCTGCTTTCAGTCCTACTTTTAAATCCAGAACATCCATGTTGGTCACTCGTGATGTGCACTATGTAGCAGCTGGTGCTCCCCACCTCTCCGACGGGTTTAGTGCTATTCTTCCTTTCCCAGTTAGGAAGGTTGAATTTTTGGTTTTTTTTCCATCACCTTTATCCCCTCCGTAGCCTGACAAACTCTGCAGCTGAAGCGGGGAAGGAAGCGGGTGGGTTTCCCTGCCTGCGCTGCTCTGCCGCGGGTGCGCCGTGCCACCGCGCGGTGCAGCCGCCGCACTGCCGCCCCCCGCATCCCTGCCCTGCCAAACGGCTAGCAACCCGCGAAGACAGCCTTCAAGCCTGCCTTCGTCCCCGTGAGCTGCTGCAGCCTGCAAAGCGTCCCACAGACCAGCGCACTGAAAGCTCTTACAGAGAAGTTAGCAAGTGGCCAAGGAAGAAGGTGTCCTCTGCCTAAAGGAGGGCTTGTGCTTGTCCTGACACTCAGAGGCAGCAAAAACCCTAAATGGGGGGATTCATTTTTCTTCTACAGAGCTGTCGTTTTCATTTGGAGCTGGGAGAGACACAAGGAAACACTTGGGTTTTAAGCATTCGTTACCACTGTCAGTGAGCAGCCTTTGTCTGGTCCTTCGACAGTTTCAGGGATGTAGGGCAATATTCTGCACAGTTGTCTCCTGTGCTCTGGCTCATGCTAAATTCTGGAAAACTTGATCTAGTCCTCCTTCCTCTGTAACTGATGGTTACATTAATGACTATTGTTTAGTCACTAATGTTGCCACCACTAGTTAGTAACTAGTGACTGATTAGTGTAGGAAATGTGTCTAAAGATGTTCTAACATATTTTCTAAATTGTATCATGTTTTCCAGGAGGTTCCACCAGGGAATAACCTGTCTTGTATGCTTGAACCGGCAGAGTTTATCCTGGTTTTCTGTAGAAGCAAAGTTTGCAGGACTGTGAGTATCTCTACCATTCTTTCCTCTGTTTGAATTTGTTTGACACAGTAGAAGTTTCAAACACCTGAAATTCCCATACATTTTGCAAAAATAAGAAAATATCAGAGAAGACTCTATTAGTGCTTTTACCCAGAATAAAAAGTGGAGCATGAACTGACCTTTGATTAGACATCAAAGTATGTACTTGGGAGGGCAGCTGGAAGATGTAAGTCCACAGAATCACCATCTTCTTTTGATGTGCTTCTTGCAAAATGACATGTTATTCTTCCCTATGCATGCAAAGACAAAGCAACAGAAAGTGAACATCACAGGTGGTTCTCACTGGTGCAATTTCCTAACTTGAGTAATTTTTATAAGGTCATGGCAATACCCTGAAATTGTTAGCATGGCATCTGGGCTGCCTTTTTGTTCTAGAGGATTCTGTTGTCATTTCTCTTTTACAGTTTATTGTAGCGAGAAAGTACAGACCCTGAAAATCTATGATCCAATAGTTGTTCCTCAGGAATGGTTATATTCTTATAAACATACAAAGAAAGAACTCTTCCAGACAATTTATTCCATAAAATTATTTCATGTAAGGCCAAATACAGACGTCCATGTTCTTAATGAAGAATAGTCTTCTGAGTCATCACAGTCAAGCCAGCAAAACAATTTTAGAACAGAACTACCTATTGCCTATAGGTAGTAGGGAAATCTTGAAATCAATTCAGAAAAAAATGTACCCAGATGAAAATGGCGAACAAAACCATGGACCAGAAATAGAGGTGTCACATTACCAGAAGACTAGAAAAGGAGCCAACTGTATCAAATAGTTCTGCCTAGTTTGAGTAGTTTTTATTAATATTCAAATCTTTGGAACCATAGGTTTGTGAGTCATGATATAACAGGAAGAGCATACCCGTACTATATGCAAGCAAACATAAGTTATTCCTATCTAGCCGTACCTGTTCCTCTTGGTTCATTTCACCTCTTCCTTCCTACACTAATTGTCTTCTTGAAGTTTTTCTTAGAATCTCTGTTCTCTGGCAATTTATTTTTTTTTTCAAGTGAGTGATGCAGGGCTAAGGTTTCCATGCCAATTAGCAATTCAGTCAAATCCATCTTACTTCTTTTCACTTTTGGTTTTATTTCATATTCTCAATTTCATCTGCTTTTGACTCCCTGAAACAATCCAGTTTAGCTTGAAGATTTTTTTCTTATTAATAATACAATGGCTCATTAGATTAATCTCTGCTTAAAATTCATGTCCTTATCTCTCACCTCTGAGACACAACCACTGAAAAGCAGCTGCCTCTGATGTGTATTTACTAGCTGCTGAAGGTCACTTTCTGAAAAACCCGTTTCCTCCCCCAAAAGTCAAAAGATTCAGGATGGATCCAGTCCTTCCCATTTATAGCTCGTTGTTTTAGGTTTGAGGGGGTTGGGTTGTTTTTTTTTATTTGAAGGAGATTTAGAAATGCTTGCTGGAGTTCAGGGTTTGTTATTCGAACTGTGTGTGCCAACGTGTCGTGACAAAGCAGCTGTGCTCTGAAAATGATGACATTTCTACCCCCCTGGGCTGGAAAAGGAAACCTCTGTCCAGGCTCCAAAGATCTCTAGTGACATTAAAAGAGATTTTCATGAAGTGGAAGGCAAACACCATTAAAAGCTGTAATTTTTGTTCTTAAGAAATTATGCATATTTAACAGGATGTCTTTGAACTTGTGCCACCTAAGTAGAAAAACAAACAGCTTTTTTGAGAATTTGAGGATTATTTTACATGAGAATTTAATTTGTTTAAATGGAAATGAATATGGATGAGGATATTTGAATAGGTTCAGTGTGTTCGTCAGTCACAATTGCCAAGCAGGGACTAATCTTGGTGATTAGTAAGGGTAGTGATAAAAATATGCTTGTACCCAATATGCCTCCTGATTGGCAGTTTATCGCTTTTAAAGGACCAGATGTCAAAAGCCATATGCTAATATTCAGCATAGAACAATCCTCTGGTTTACACTGTAAAATGCATCATCGTTGGCACTGCTGAGCAGTGAGCAAACGGCAGCCCTGAAAGACAAGAGCCCTTTCAGGCGAAAGGAGCATTTGCTGCAGCAGTTGGCAGAGGGGGAGTGGAGTCTTCTGGGGCTGCTCCGGGCTCTGCTGCTGACTCCGGGCATGTTACGCCAGCGATCAGGGAAGGGGAGATGCAATATTTTACGTAAACTGCACTTCATACTTATTTAGACTAGGAATTATTTTCTCCTTATACAGCACCTGGCACAGTGCAGTTCTGCCTTGTTACTGGAGGTGCAGCAATGAAGTTACTAAATCAGAATAAAAAAAGCATGTTATATGAGAAATGCATAAAAAAGAAGAAAAAAAAGACCTGCAGATATCAATGTCTTATGTTTATACAGGATTTCAGTCCATGATCTTCCTGAGTTGGGAAAGTTTACAGTTTACTGGAATGATGAGTTTTGAATACAGAATTAACAGTAAAAATGTTCTCTATTAATTGATGCCTTTAAAGGTGGTAGTACAGGAAAAAAAAAAAAGTGGGGAGGGAAAAATACACCCTTATACAGAGGCAAAGACAACTTCTGCCTTCAGTTAAACCTTCCAGCCCCCAAAATTGAAGTGACACTAGATTTGACTGAAGGCAGTATTAGGGTCAGTTTATTCTGGTACCATTTTCCATGTGCCAAATATACTAATTATAACAGTTATTGGTAACACTAGCCATACTGCCAAGGAAAGAAGTGCCAAAGCCATCAGCACTCACTTTTCACCTGATCAGACTAAAGGGGCAGGTTTCTTTCCCTACAAGCCAGGCTGTAGTGATCTGGAGAGCTAACAAGATTTCTAGTCTCCAGCTGTTGCCAGCAAAAAACAAACCCACCAAGCTGTTATTAAAGGCAATGGTGTTCTGCAACATGCTGCTGCAATTTCCTTAGGATTATTCTGAAGTTTCAAGGCCTTCTGATTTGATAGTTTCTGAAGAAAAAATTTTCCTCTTTCAAAAATCAGTTGGGCTGAACTGCATTCATGGTGGCTGTTCTTAAAGGTTGTCCTAATTTTACAATGCATTCTCTTGTAAGAGACTAATATGAGCACAATTTTGTGCCTGCATAATTTCATCTCCAATTGCATCTATAGCCATAGCATAAATGGGAACTGTCTCTTTGATTCGACTCCATCCAGGCTCTCTCTTGATGCAAGACAAAAATAAAAGCCTTACACAAAAGATCACACTTTCTTTTCTTTAAGGAGAATACTTGGGTTTCTATGTGTTGGAAGAAGCTTGAGTTTCAAACTTTTGGGGATTTTGTCTGGAGCACATTTAAATTGCAAAAGAAAACGTGTAGTGATAGTCCTGCTCTTGTACAAGTGCCATTCATCTGGCGTGAGCTTCCCCTTCACACTAGGGCTTTGCAGTGCTCTCTGTCTCATTCTGAAGGAAGAACTGATAATGTGCTCTGGGGGAAGGAGATATTAATCTAGTTCTTATGCTATCCCACTCCCTCTTTCTTTTTTCAAAGCAGCAGTATAGTAAGGTCACATGTTTCTCTACAGCATTCCTCTCATTTGTGACATTTTATGAAATTATTTTTCATGACTTGTGTAATCCCACACTAATTAGGGAGGGCTTAATAGACCATCACATCTCCATTAGCTTCACCTTGTGTTACTCTTGGCGGGTGTATCATGCACAGGGAAACCTTAATAGGAAGGAGTTTGATGCGGAAAACAAGCTCTAGGAGGAAAATGATCCTGTGCATCTGTAGGAGACAAAAGTGTTTGAGGACTTGGACATGTGTTATATGATCACAACCTTTAGTACATGGATTTTGCCAGTCCTATTATTATTGGTTTCCCCTTTTTGTTTTTAGCTTGACTGGGGCATGATGTTGGCAGACGATGGGCTGCAGAGGATGCTGTTGGAGCAAGAGGTATTGATTGCTGCGACAGTGCTTTTGGGGTTGTGATGGCTGAGGAAAAAGGGAGGCTCATAATGGGATCTGCAGGGAGTGTGCAAGCTTCTGCACAAATATGGGTGCCCCTTTTTATAGTGAGATAAAAAGTTGCAGACTGTGCTATCAGGGAATGATGCACGTAGCAACACATGGAGGTATTTTACTGGACTTTGAACCAGTTTGAACTGGTTTGGGGCCTGCCAGATGAGAAATGCAGGCAGAGTTAGTGTGCAAATCTTGCACCAGACTATTGATATGCCCTGTAACACCTTTAGCTTTAACGTGCTTTTTGAGCTTGTTTAATATTTCATTAAAAAGCTTTGCTAAGGTGAAACTTCAGTAAGAATGGAAAGGCTTGCCTACTGTCTTAGGCTGGTGAGCAGAATGTGCTCTGAGCTGGTCTAGTATGTTGTAAGAACTGGTCCTGTGCTGCTTAAATTTTCCCAGTGTTGTTCAGGCTGGTAGTTTTATTAACTGCTTCTCTAATACTGTATTATAAATCCACTAATTGATTTGGTTCTGGCTATATTGACTTGGATTGGTGTTCCACAGTCCTGCTTTTTAAGGATAGTAGTTAAAGAGCTGATTGAAAAGACTAACAAAATTACAGTGGTTTCTTTATGGGCAACCAAACTCTTTAAAAGGATGTAGGCTAAAAAGGTTTCTTCATGAAGTAGAACCACTTGTAGTTTGTTCTTTTGTTTTACAAGGGAAAAAAAAATCAGCCCAGGTTGAAATTTCATGCTTTCTCTGTGATGTAAACAAGAAATGCTGAAGCCTCCTCCTACATGTTAAAGCTAGTCCTTTAAAATTATTTATGGTTAGGACAAGCTCTATATGGACACAGAGATTTCTCTCACATACTTTGGTAAAGTGACCAAAAATCAATGACTTAAAAGGTCCAGAGCATTGCACCTCAGAAGACCCTGGTCACTGGAAGTGGTTTGAAAAGTTGCTTAAAATCTTGCTGCGAATCATAACTGATTAGCCCCTTTAAACACCAAAATATTTATAAGAATCTAGGCGAAAACCATGAACTGTCAAGGTCTGAATGTTTGAGGGACTCCTTAATTATCCTACTATTAGGTTGTATCAGTTTTTTTAAAGAGGTAGGAATATAGAGAACCATAACTGCACCCAGATAATATCTCTAGAGATGTTAATTTCTGACTGCTAAAAATCACTTGTGTCACTTTGGATTGCCCAAAGGAGATTGTTAAATGGGAGCTGGGGAACCCCTAGCTCTGCCTAGGACACCATCTCCAGGTGCTCCAGAGATACACTGAGCTGCCTGGTCTCCTGACTGCATGAAATGGCAGCAAGTGAAGACAAATGGCTCTGGGCAGTGGGATACTGAGCTTTGTGTGCTTTCATAACCCTGCTTTTGTGACCAAAACCAGCATCCTGATGTTTTAAGGGATGCCTACCCAGGGTAAAACTGCAAGCATGCCTAGATATTGCTAGGCTTGCCTTCTAAATGGGTTGTTCCCAAAAATCAACATAGGCTGGACAGGATGTGGTCTCATCTTTTTTCTGACACTCTGATGTTTTACCTTAAGGCCTTACTTCCTGATCCTGGCATCATTCCTTGTGGGGTCTTTTGAGAAGCAGCTGTCACCTTGGCCTGCTTTGTATCCCCTCCCTGTCACAGGGGAGAAGCAGATGGAAGCTTTGGGCTGCTTCATTTTTTACATATAGTATGTTAACAAAATAATGAATTCTGTAGGCAAGGGTGGCTTCTAGCCAGGCCAGAGGCCAAAACATTTGTTTGCACCATATGTGACTCAAGTGCTAAGCCTTAAGAAATGGCCAACTGTTCAAAGTATAGGTACAGAAAGAGTTTATTGTCTGTACTCTGTGAGAAAGGTGTCATGAGATGCTCAGCTGCAGGTAAGAGCTTCGTGTAAGAGGAGGTGGTGGAGAGCTGGCTGCTGTGGGTGTCTTTTAGGTGTTTACCTCTCCACAGGTATTCTATAGGGAGCCTTGACAAACCTGGGCAGCACTTCAGTCCCTCTCTTCTATGTATTTAGATCTAAATGTGTCAGAAACCCAAATCCTTTCTAATATTCTCATTTTGTTTTGCTGAAGTTATCAGTTATCCTTGTAGTCCATGTATCCTAATTATAATAGCTATTTTCTTTAAATGGAGGAAGGGTGAGACAATTTATCTATTAGCTTATTCATTTTGATTTCCCCAGGTATTACTGGAGGCAATATTTTCCCAAGCATAGTGTCATGGTTTAACCCCAGCCAACAACTAAGCACCACACAGCTGCTCACTCTCTCTTCCCTGGCGGGATGGGGGAGATAATCGGAAGAGTAAAAGTGAGAAAACTTGTAGATTGACACAGAGAGTTTAATAAGTAAAGCAAAAGCCACATGTGCAGGCAAAGCAAAACAAGGAATTCACTCACCACCCCATCAACAGGCAGGTGCCCATCCACCTCCAGGAAAGCAGGGCTCCATCACACAACAGTTACTTGGGAAGACAAATGCTATCACTCCGAACATCCCCCCCTTCCTTCCTTCCTTCCCCCAGCTTTCTATGCTGAGCATGATGTCATGTGGTGTGGAATATCCCTCTGGTCAGTTGGGGCCAGCCGTCCCATCTGTGTCCCCTCCCAGCTTCCCGTGCACCCGGCAGAGCATGGGAAGCTGAAAAGTCCTTGACTAATT
>VZTV01071449.1:0-15829 GCA_013400875.1 Anhinga rufa | reverse complement strand
GCCTGACCTGTCAGCCAATTGCTCACCCACTGCATTACATGTTTATCCAGCTGTGTGCTGGACATTTTGTCTAGGAGGATACCGTGAGAGACAGTATTAAAAGCTTTACTAAAATCCAAAAAGATCACATCAACTGGCTTCCCTTGGTCAACTAGGTGGGTAACCTTGTGATAGAAGGAAATTGAATTTGTTAGGCAGGACTTTCCCCTCGTGAACCCATGCTGGCTGGGGCCAATGACTGCATGGTCTTTCAGGTGTTTTTCAGTAACTCCCAGAATAATATTCTCCATAATTTTGCCAGGCACAGAAGTGAGACTGACGGGCCTGTAGTTACCAGGGTCATCCCTGTTGCCGTTCTTGAAGACTGGGACATTTGCCAACTTCCAGTCAACTGGGACCTCTCCAGATTCCCAAGAGCATTGAAAAATCATTGAGAGAGGTCTTGCTATGAAATCAGCCAGCTCTTTAAGTACCCTGAATTACTGAATAAATTGAATTATTAAGCTGGCCAGAGCACTGAGCTAGCATGAACAAACAAGGTTTGGAGCATGGAAGGACGAGGGGTTTGTCATTTATTCTGTACAGAACTTGAGCAGGATTTTCATGTGCTCGTCTGGAGGTCAGCGGTGCTACTGCTGCATGTGTGAACACTCGTGTGACCATTTTGCTATCTGGTCTGGCCCCGGGAAAGCTCCAGTGACCACTAAAATCGAGGTATTTCTTCCTGGCCTCCTGCTGGATAGGGGAGCTGCCTTCCACCGAGAGCCACCTGGAAGCTGCCTCAGGTAGGAGGGTGTTATTATAGGACTCTCCACTTAGTGTCCTCACTCGCTTACTTTTTGGATCAGTTAGAAAAAGGGAGGGCTCTTGTTTCAGGAGGGACAAAGGCTAAAAAGCAAGAAGATGTAACTGCTTTTTTTTTTTATGTAAGAAGTTAATCATCAAAATTAAGCCCTTTCCAGGCTCCGTCCGTGCACCCTGGGGTTGGCAGCATGTCTCCTGATGCCTGTTGGGTTTGAATGACTTCGGAATGTGACCCACACTTATAGACAGTGTAATCTACATTCAGGGGCTTGGCTTAGCTCCTCTGAAGTCTGTGGAGTGTGGAAAACTGATACAGAGCTCAAAATCCCTGGGAATCCCTCCTGAAGCAAAGAACATGGGTGTCCCATTGTGGATAAGCAAGTGCAAATGCTTTCATATCATATCTGCTAATGAGTTACTGAACAGACCATATTAGTCTTATTTTGGGTCCTGATTCTGTAAAACATCAGTGTGTGCTTCGTGCTGAAGGCAATTCCCCGCCTCACGTGTTTACTGATAACTAAATGGTCAGTTGGGAAGCCTCGCGTAGTTCTCTGTGTTTATTTCAGACTGAAGGAGAGCTACCTGTCTGGTTTTTTTCAGCTGTCCCTGTTAAGCTAGTTATCTACCTTTAAACTTCACCTAGCTCATTAATAAAACCTTATTCTCTAGATGTTAAAAGCTGGAAAGAATAAGGTTTATGCCCACTAGCTCGTGTATTATGATCATCTGCACATCACAGGCCATTTAATACCATGTGGAATTGCAGGGAAATCTTTTCACGTTTTCTCCTTGCCCAGTTCCTCAAAACTGAAATGGGTCTTTTTGTAATGGGAATTATTTTAATAAATGTAATCAATTAATTTATTACTAATTTGTTAATTTCATAGGATAGCTATTGCTCACCCTAAAGAAACGACTTTGTAGCATTTATATTATGCAAAAAAGGAGATACAAAAATTTTCACCAGCCTGGACAGAGAAGAGATTGAACCAGAGCTCCATATTGCAGATCAGCCCTAGGCTTTGGCATACTAATTGTTGTGGGGAATCTTTCTTTTCTGTCCTTGGGACTGGGGAGTCCTGAAAGCTTTACTTCTAGCTGGTGGAAGACAAAAATATATTTCAAAACTGAAGTCTTTCATGAAGGAACAATGTTGTATCTCAGATGATCCTAATTTTACGAAGCTCCCCTATTTTAAGGTCAAAAACTGTGAGCTTTTTTTTCCAGATCTTATACAAAGGCATCTTGTCTCCATACAAAAGCACAAATGGGAGAAAATCCAGCCCTTCCACCAGGGATTTGTTCCGATAGTAAACGCTGGCTTTGGTTTAGAATACTTTGCCTTATTTCTTTTGTGAAACTTTTCCAGCTTCAGTTTTCAGCAAGTTCTTCAAGTACTGCCATTCCCTGCTAGGGTGAACTCCAGAGGGATAAAATTTCCTGTTAATGGGGAATATTTGAATGCATCAATTCATGAGTTGGACTTTCACCCAGTAATTCTACCAACAATTTAGTAGTGTAATAAGAAGATTATCTCCTTCAGTTTCCATTCCTGTTCCCCAAACTCATCAGTCCAGAGTCTTCTAATTATTTTCTAGGGCTTCCAACCTTTGTCCAATTGAGCATTAACTTGTACAATTGTATCCAACAACATTTTAAGTCTATTTAAATCCAGCTTAATTTGTTTTTTCTCCTTTGCTATATAAGTCTTGATTCCTTTTCTTTGTCCAGCCAAATCTCAGGACACAGGCCTCTAACCTGATCCCTTTTCTTATGAATTGTTAGGATCCAGCTTGTAGCTATTGGGAGCCAGTTGGCAGAGCTGCTTTTGTGTGCAAGATGAAGTCCAGAGCTAAAAAAACAGAAGCATTTATTTCTCCAGGGTGTAGTCTGAGAGCAGCTGGAAGGCTTGGGCTATTACTAATGTATTAGGTGTGAAATACCTGCTATCTTAACTAGGTGAATCTCTGACAGCAGAGCCTGTTATTCATGGTATCAGCGATAGGATTGCATCAATGGGCCAATTTTCTATGTAACTGTAAATCACGCTGCATTTCTTCATAGAAGAGAAAACCCACTTGAGAGAACTGATTCTATTTGGGTGAGTTGTACTGAAAGAATATTGCTATTTTAGAAATAACCATTATTGGGTTTGATTTGATGTGGAATACAATAAAGCCCAAGCTGAATTATGCTGGGTTACTATAATTATTTTGAAAGCTCAGCATGGAAAAATTTGTAACAGCTCATGTGCTCACATCAGGGCTCATTTCAATTTTACCCTCATGAACAGTTGTTCATTCATTGCTGATGGTAACAATCTTTTAATCAAGAAAACAGCGTGGATATTTTACTCCAGCTGGTAACAGCGGTTGGGGGAAATAGATTAATTTTACAAGCGGAATTTGAGAACTGAATTTCTTCAAAGTAATGATACTTGCTAAATAGAAAGAAGGGGCTTTAAAGCTTCTTTAAAAGAAAAGATGGTGTCAAATTCAGCTTTTAAACAGTGTGTTGCAAATGTGCTCCTGATCCTAGAAGCAGCAATGGGAAGGTCTGTGTCACAGGCAGCCCACAGAGGCGGCTTTTCCCCATTGCTTTTCATGTGGCAGCAATGGGCAGGAGCTCTGGTTTGCTTCACCAGCAACAAATTACAAATCACTAAGTGAATGAGCCAGCACACAACAAAACAGCTGGAAGCAAGGATCTCCCCATCCATTTTCCTCACTGCTCAAATTAGCTCATGCAGTGCTCGCTTATTCTTTGGTGTCCAAACCTGGCATCATACTAAGTACCTTAAAGACTGGTGTTTTTTGGCAACAAAAAGGTGGACAGGCACTGCAGCTGACTTCCCAGGCAGGTAGATGTAGGGAGGGGATAAGATAAGTCTTTTCTGTGTTCTCAAAGTCCCGTATCCCTTGCAGGTTACTCACCATCACAGCTGTCTGGGAAGCACCTTTCATTATTTTCCCATTCCTAATGTGAAACAGGGGAGAAAGACAGGAGGATCTCTTTAGATGTTGTTGTCATTGACTTTTGTGGTTTTTTTCTCCCCCAGAAAATGTTTGGGTTAAAAGTGTAAGAGGTGTCTAGTGAAAGAATGAGAATTCTTGAAGAAATCTGTTTTGAGGGTTCCCCCCCAAAACACACACACAGTTTTTCAACAGAAAATGGTACTTCTGGAGGAAAGAAACCCACCTTTTCTGACCACTGTTTGACCAGCTCCAGGACTATGACAAATCCTTCAGGTCCTGATTATAGTCTGATGGTGTCTCCCATTATCATTTTTAAGCAGAGTCCATCCAGGTATGAATGGCATAAGCCACAGCACTTGCATTGCAGAACTGCCTTGAAGAAGGACCCATTTGGGTGTCACCAGTGCCAAGTCAGTGTTCAGTTTTGGGTTGTTGCATGGCTCAGTTGCCTGCTCTTACTGTGCTGGCTTGAGTCTGCTCTGGCTCTGCTGTGGACCAGTTTGGATCCATGCTTCCTGATGGGGACACGAGTACACCGCTCTGAGAGTAGGATACTACTTAGACTTCTAGTCAGATGGCCCATCTGAGGAGACAAGAGCAAAGGAGACTTTACCCCACAGACCTCACAACTGGTTTCAGTGACCAGGTTTGGGAACATGTGAAGGAGACGCCCAAGCTGTGAGAATCTAGTCTCAATTCAGACTCGTGCAAATAGGCAGGTAGGGAGCAGGACCAAAGCCCTGCCAAGCCACCCATATATCTGTTTTGCAATCAGGAGATATGAATGAGTAGTCTATACTGAAATGGGACAGTCTGCTTTTCTAAGTGTTTTTGTAATCTAGTAAGCAGAGGAAAAAATGCATCAAAGATGTAATTTTTATCAGTGAAGTGGTGCTGCTAAGTTATGTACAACTTAAGGAGCTTTTCCATCAAGTATAAAAGGATTTGGCCAAGATGCTTTAGCCTTTCCAGGCACAGGTGGACTGACTCCAGATATCAAAGGTGCAACTGAGAGGCTTTCCTCCTTCCTGCCCCAGTAAGCTCTTGGTGGCTTCACTGGGAATCTTGCATAGCTGCAGAATTCAGGTTGGGGCCAGTTATCATTAATACAATAAAAAGCAAATGAGAAATCCCTGGTTAGATGTGTCATTACCACCTGTTTTCCCAGCTTACTCTCCAGATAGATTGGGTTTATGGGGTTGGTTTTCCTATTGCCTCTTCTGGAATGGCAGTAAGGACTGGGAGACATGCACCTATTCAGATTGATCTCTTGATATTTCTCATTTATTTGTATATTGAGATTATTCCATAACGAGAAAACATTTGGATTTGTTGTACAGAATCAAACAGCTTTGATATGCCACACTTCACCCTACCCAGTATCTTCTACATGGAGGGAGTATAAACTGATCTCTGCCATGGTGATGTTTTCCTTATCTTTTTAGAGGCATGGAAACTGGCAAGTAATTCTTCTATAGAAGCTCCCAGAACAAAAATGAAACTGAAATATCTAATCCCCATGGAAACAGCTTATCATGGGTGGAGGATTTCCCCCAAAATCAGATTGTCAGCTTTCAAGAACACATCCTGGAAATGGTGATTTCACATCAAAGCTGAAAAAGGGAGTGAGAGGAGGAAAGATGAGATTTTGGAGAGGAGAGGGAATCTGACTGATGGTGTTCAGAGTGCTCTGCAGTCTCAGCCTGAGCTCCAACTCCTGTGGATTTAGAGTACATGTGAGCACTTCTGCAGATTTTAAGCACTCCAGGCAGAAGTGTGATTGTTAGGTATTTAATCTGAAAGCAAAGAGGACAGTCTTTCTTCCTTTCAAATCTAAATCCCTTGTTAGCTTAATTTCTTAAGAGAGGAACATAATCAGATGTTTTTCCCCCCAATACAATTGAAAGCCATGCTTTTTTTTCCTTCACTCCAAAATAAAAGCACAAGTTACAAAGGAATGCTTACTTTTATTTGTAGGTTTTTTTCTGTTCACTGAAGTGCACATGATGTGCCAGCTCCTTAAATCCCTTTATTCTGTGCCTGAGTCTGTACTCTTCCAAGGATTGTATTTTCAGTCTGCTGTGTCACTTTCTGCTTTCCTCAGAGGTTTTTCTTTTAATTGCAGCATTTTAAAACTCGACACCTGCATACCAGCACACATCAAGACTGTCTCCTCTTAAGTCTTATATTTCCCACTCCTGTTGGTGGATCTCTACTTCTAGGCAATGATGCAATGTGCTTGATTGCTTATGTCATCCCCCTGTGGCAGAAGAAAGGAAAATCTCTCATGAACGGCCCAGATGGCTTTCCACAGCCCATGGGTGAACTAGGTCCCCTGTCCCTGAGACCCAGAAATTATCTTCTTTCTGCAAGTGACTTAATTTTCCTCATACTCTGTTATGACAATTCCTAAAATGTCTCGAGTCATGACACTTGGACTTCTCTTTTCTGTGGGTTCTCTGTGGCTTGAGAAATGCTGTCCAGGCTCTCAAATCATGTAACTGCTCATGATCTTTGCACAGCTGAGGGGGAATGAATAGGTCCCAGCTAGTAGCCCACTTCAGAGCCTTTTCTTTCTAGTCTTGCTGATTTGGATCTTGGCTGGGGTATGAGTAAAAACTGACATTACTTGACAGCTGATTTTTAAATGAGCAGGCAGCTTCTGTTTTCTAAAGGGGCATGGCTGATACGGGACACTGGAAATTTTGGTGACACACTCTCAACAGAAAAGAGGCCAGGGATTGAATTAGCATGCAGTCTGAATTACTGCAGCATGCTGAAGCATCTTCTTAGATCAAATTAACGTTTTGTCAGTGCAAACAACTCCCACATGCTCATTCAGGACACCCTTTGGATTATTCCTTGGAACCTAGACTGTCACAGAATTCAAAATATTATGTCCTCTGATATCAAGACCTGGGCAAGCAACATCCATTATCCAAATGAATTTCAGAGTGAGTGGCAATATGCTGAGGGTGAGATGGAGCCTCGATGCTGCAAGTGACTTTGCATGCATCTATGCAACTATAATCAAGCAGAGGTTCTTAGAGCATTAGGAGCCTTCATCAGGGGGCTTCTGCTGAAGTCCTGTCACCCTCAGCTTTGCTTCTTGCAAAGATGTATTTGTAAAAATATATGGCTTTCCATAAACACCACCCAGGCCTGGTGAGCAATGGGATGGGGAGAGAAGGCAGTGCCCTTATTCAATCAGGCAACATATCATTGATTTCCCTCTGAAAAGAAATAGTTCACTTCTATCAGAACTTGGCAGCAAGCAGAAGAAACAAGAAGGGTAGCACAATCTAAGCAGCACCCTGATGAGCTTTCCACATGGTGCCTGGATGCTGGACAAGCAGTGACTCTTCAGGCTGAAATCATTAGTCTGTCTTTGAAACTGTTCCAAACTCAACTCACCTTTCAGGAAGCATCAAAAAAGAAGCTAACTTGTACCAACCATGATGGCAATATTAGTGGCTTTCCATTTCAAGCTGGTCCTTTTTTTGAGTAAGTGGTATAAGTTTGTGACCTCATCTAATGCCTGGCAGATTAACTGAGCCATGAGTAGGTTTTCTCATTCTAAAATTTGCTGTGCATGAGGGTTTCCCATCAACCACCTTTAAAACAGTGGGGCAAAGAGCCTTTGTTTTCCCATTTCTCATATGTGAAATGAGATAACAGTTCCTCTGAGGCTCGATTTACTGATGTTTGTAATGCTTGTGGTAGTTTCTGCTTGGGGATTTCAAAGGGCTGCACTTCTGTCTAGTGTAAGTAAGTACCCTGACTTCAGCAAAGCTATGAATTAGATGAATATCTCCGTCTTGTGCTAGTAACTCCTAACTAATCTTATTAAATCCTTTCCAGACCCAGATCAATATCTGAAATGCACTCTGTCCTGTAATTAATCTGATGAGCCACGCTATCCATATTTACAGGTCCCTTCGAATTTTTCTTTAGAGTTTTTTTATTTTAAAAGTAAACTGGTTTAGCAGAAACAGGGTCATGATCTCTGTTTCTTGGTAGCTTTTTCATGCCCTTATTAAATATCCTGTAGTAAGCGCACTCAGTAATTCAATGATCCTGCCCTGGTGAATAGAGTTGGATACCAGGGTCTTAAAGACCCTGCACAGGGGCATGTCTGGCAGTTAGATGGCTCATGTGTGAAAGGATCGGTCAGACCAGCCTGACAGATGTGTGGATTTGTCCCTCAGAGACAAATACGTGATGAAGTGTGGGGACCTACATGAGTTAGCACCGCATCATGTCAGCACTCTTGGCTCATACCTCATGCAGGCATGAGTTCTCAGCTATGCTTGGTCTGCTTCAGCTCGAGGGCAGGGTCTACCTCTTGGTGAGGACAGTCTTTTGACACCTGGTTCTTTTTGGAGCGAAGGGCTGTTCAACAGCAGCCCCATTGATCCACGATGGACTATGGTACTACTAATTGGGGAGGGCATGAAAACACTGGCCTTTAGTTTTATATGTCCTGCAGAAAAATGGCATGTGATCTTAGTTCATTAATAGTACAGATGACTTCATTAATAGTATAGATGACAGCAAGACTTAGAAGTAAGCTGTAGGAACAGAAGTAATTAATGGAATAATATTGTGACTCAATCTTGGTAGCATTGACCAGTCACATAGCTCACATATGTGAGAGTGCAGCAGGCAGTAATTAATACACTACAGTTGTATCTGGGCTCAAAACCACAGCTGGTCTAGTATTGGCAATAACTTCCGGTTTCAACAGGAGGTTAGGCTATAGACCTCCACAGGTCCCCTCCAACATACCTTTCCAGGAGTCTGCAAACCTGCCTAGGAGTCCTGTCATGTTACACAAGGCACACATGTTCACACCCTAGTGTCACAGAAAGGGGTCTAAGGATGGGGAGAGGATATTGGATATATGCACAGTGAATCATGAGAGATCTGGAAACAATATCATAGCGTTGCTTTCTTTTTCTTCATCAGTCTTTAGCATACTTCTTTGGAAGGGACTCAGCTAATTGAAGGCATCAAGAAGGAGGTGCTGGAGAGGTTTATGGCCACAGAGACAAGAGGAGGTGCAAGGCTGAGCCAAAACACTGAGATACTGGGTGGAGAGCAAAGCAGTCTGTACCAACCAGGGACGTTATTTAGTCTCTAGAGTTTTCAATGGAAATCTGAAGTTTTTCCCATTTAAAGACTGGAAATCACAAACATTTTTGGTCTTAGATTTAAGGTTTCTCCATGAGACACAAAGAATATTGCACAGCTGAAAATGCAGTACTTGGAGTCAGTGAGAAAATTTTGTTCACCTCTTGGCCAGTGCAGGAGCTGCTAAAGGTGCTCAAAAGTCTTGTGAGGAGGTTCATCCCAACCCTTTTTATTATTTGAAGCTTACATGGGCACAGAGAGGGGAGGAGAGAAATGGGCCCTTGTGTCCCTTCTGTAGAGACTGAGAGTGCTTATCAGTACTTCACCTAATGTTCAACATATTCATCAACGACCTGGATGAAGGGATGGAGTGTAGCCTCAGCAAGTTTGCTGACAATACTAAGCTGGGAGGAGTGGCTGATACACCAGAAGGGTGTGCTGCCATCCAACAGGACCTGGACAGGCTGGAGAGCTGGGCTGAGGGGAACCTGATGAAATNCTGTGTCCAGTTCTGGGCCCCCCAGTTCAAGAAGGACAGGGAGCTGCTGGAGCAAGTCCAGTCGAGAGCCACAAGGATGATCAGGGGACTGGAGCATCTCCCTTATGAGGAAAGGCTGAGAGACCTGGGTTTGTTCAGCCTGGAGAAGAGAAGACTGAGGGGGGATCTCATCAATGTTTATAAGTATCTGAAGGGTGGGTGTCAGGAGGATGGGACTGGCCTCTTTTCAATGGCACCCAATGACAGGACAAGGGGCAATGGGCACCAGTTGGAACACGGGAAGTTCCACTTAAATATGAGGAAAGACTTCTTTCCTGTGTGGGTGCCAGAGCATTGGAACAGGTTGCCCAGAGAGGTTGGGGAGTCTCCTTCCCTGGAGACATTCAAACCCCGCCTGGACGCGGTGCTGTGCCCCCTGCTCTAGGTGTGCCTGCTCACGCAGGGGGGTTGGACAAGATGATCTCTGGAGGTCCCTTCCAACCCCTGCCATTCTGTGATTCTGTAATGATTCGGGTTTGGCACAGGTCTAGACTGCTCTTGTGCCCAGTTCAATCTTGCATCTGGTACATGTGCTAGCTTGGATGCAGAGACTGTTTAAGAACATCCTCCTTATCTGTGAGGGCGTTTGCATGCCTCACTGTTCCCCCTGCATAAAGAGGAAGACCTGACCATCCAGCTTCTGAAAATCACCCCACAGCTAGGGCACTTCTGTATTACAATTTTAGCCTGGGTCTGGGGACCCAGCCTTGACCAGCCAGAACAGTGCAGGCCTGCCAGGAAAACAGCATGCTCTGCTCTGCAAAGAGCTGCTCAGCTGGGCTGCTGCAGAGCGGGATGCGAGGATGAGAAACCCTTCTCGGTTGGGATCTGGGGCTCAGCTTGGCCATGCATGTGGGCTTCACTTCCAAGGTCACACAAGCACTCCCATTCCTGCAACTAAATTTTAGGAGAGTGCTCTGCATAGTTTGAATATACCAGTGCGGGGTGGAGGAAAGGGAGCAGCTCTGGGTCTCCTCTCCCCTTTCCATCTCATGGGAATTAAACATGAGAGCTAAGTGCTTGCTTTTCTGAAGCTATTATTGGCAACCAATGCAAAATGTCCCTTTTCATGACAAGTAAATGACCTGCTAAGTACAAGCTATAAAAATTCAGGTCATGTTTTCTATTTCATTAACATGCTGCCTGACAAAGCCTTTGCCTGCTGGGGCTCTCTGCTGGGGAATGGGAGTTAGAAAACCCTTAAGGATTTCTCACTGTCATTATGAGATAGAAAGGCAAACAGGCTTCTAAAGGAAGGAAGGCTCCCAAAAGACAGGCTGCCTTTGTGTCCTGATCTCATGAGCAACCACAGGAGGTGGGAAGTAATGCCATTTACACACACAGTCCCAGTAGTGTGAGGTTCGAATGCTTTTATGTTTCACTAATAGCTGGGCCAACTGTCCCAGAAGTCCATAGAAAGGTTTTTCTTGATTGAAACAGGCAGTGGACCAAAAATGTTATTCAGCCACAAAAATATTTGCGAAGTTGGTAAGTAGGGAGAGAAGAGCAATATGAATCGGAGAGAGAATCTGAGGGAGAGCATCTTTGAAATGCTTTTCTACAAAAATATTGGCTACCGTAGTCTTTGAGCCAGTAGCATCAAGCATTTACTGGAGACAGTTGTTCTTTCCACATAAAACTGCCTTTCAGAAATCAGAGAAGTGTCTCCCTGCAGGGGACATCCAAGGTGGGTTCAGAGGGTGCATCACTTCTAGGTGTAACAATGGGGCTTTCCCATAAATGAAGTAGGGAGGATGGACCTTCATTCACATACTTGGCTAAGGTAGGATTAATCTAAAGCTTAATTCTGCCACCGTATAATTCTGGCAGATGTTTGGATCCAAGGCCTTTTCCCTGTGTAGAGAGTTTGGGCTTGAAGGAGTTTGGAGAGCATTAGCTTTTGCTCTTGACAATGTTGAGTAGGATGTACCCTGCCTTCTTGACTGCATTCTCAGGGCTTGCAGGGTGGTAGCTGATGTGCTGGCAGTGAGGTTGTGCTGCCCTGGCTAGGGCTGAGGTTTGGCTTTCCAACTGCAGGTCAGCTCCCATTCCTCTTGCCTGTCCTACTTCCTCAGCTATGAGCTGACAAAGTGAGTTTCACAAGGAGAGCATGGAGGCTGAGATGCAGCAGAAGGATCGGAGATGTAACCTGACAGGTTAGTGCCATTCAGAGGGTTATAAATACTTCCTTGAGCCAACAGGTATTTCCAGGTTTGGCATCCAGGTGTTCTGCTGAACCACTTCTTGCCAGAGGTGGGTTTTAGGGACCAGGCTGCTTTGTGCCCTCTTCTGTGCTGCTCACTACCATGTACTTTGTTGTCTACAGTGCTCTTGACCAGAATGATAATGTTTTGGAGCAGTACCATCAGCCTCGTTCCAGAGATACTCAGCCTGCAATGAATGCATTGATTCATAGCTTATTTTTAAAGCCAGAAGGAATTGCTATGCTCATTTGCTCTGACCTCAAGCATGCAGTGGGCATGGGAGTATTTATAGCTCTGTTTAGAGCATTCTGCTTTGTATACAAGCCAATATGGCCAAGAGCAGGGTCCCTGCCCCAGTGTAGGTTTGACAGCCACTACAAGCTCAACTGCTTTATTAAGGTATTGTCCTCAGTAAATGGCAGGGCAGACTAGCCCTGCCGATTCCAAGGCGTGTGGGCAGGGAGTCACCCGTGCACAGGATGGGCTGCGAATACATCTGTGGCCTGTTTGCAGCAGAAGCAGAAATAAGCTCCAGGTGCAAGGACAGAAATCTGGGAAATCCTGGGTCTGTGTTTCTTAGTCTCCATTCTAAGCCTGTCTTGCATCTTCTCTTGGGGGACCATCTCTCTGATGTTCTAACCATATTGAAGCACCCCAAAAGATGCATACAGTCACTGGATAAGATGGTTGAAATGAGTCTAGGGAGTAATAAATAACTTGTAGGGAGGTGCTGGAGAAGAGGACAGAGCTACCATCAAGTGCAGCTGCTACAGCATATAATATTTCTCAATGTTTGTTTCCCTGCTTTGTATTTGGAGTTGCAGGCTAAGACACAGAGTGCTCCCGAGTGCCATGGTGCTGCATCTCAGATGTGGTGCTTGAACTGACCTGCCCAAAGCTCAAGCACTCGAAGAAGATAAGCTCTCCTGTAGGTGTGGGATTGAGATCATTAAACCTCAAGCAATGTGAATGTACCCCACTTCCCACTTGCCGTGTTCTGTCTTCATGTCTCACAGCAGGCAGCCAGTGCCCAGGCCACTTGTCTTTCTCCTGTGCTTAATTCTGTTGCCTTCGCTCTTGACATGTGGTGAGTGTCCAACCAGAAACCTGAGCCTTAACTAGATAGATTAACTGGATAGATTAACTAGTTTTTCTTCCTGATGGATGTTAGATTTCTGCAGGTTAGTCTACTGCAACTGCTTTTGCACTGCCAGCATGACGTAAGAAGCCCTTCTCATTCTCTTTCCAGTAAAACGGCAATTACAATATTTCTTAGAATAAGATTTTCATAGTTAAATTTTGTTAGTGTTCTGATGGACACGTGTCCCTTCAGGTTCAAATACCCCTGAAAGCCTACATTTTTCATGAGACTGTATTTGTGAGTGAACATGTAACTGACTGTATCATTGTACATCCCTCAGATGAAATCCCTAAGAGGGAAAGTAATTACCTTTTTACATGCAGAAATGGTAAAATCAGCTGGAGCTAATGCTGTGATAGTTAAGAGAATCAGTTATTAATATTTCTGCATGGAGGCAACACAGCCACCAAGGCCCTTGCAACTGTGAATCTCACAATCTTGCTCTTGGGCGAAGTATATGCAGTCATCGTTAATCTGTTCCATCTCTCCACAAGCAGCTCACCCAGCGGTGTGAATAAATTGCCTGGAAACGTCGTCACTGGGCTTCATCTGGCACTATCTCCCCTTCTGTCTGGGTCATTGATTTCCTCATCTCCTCTGCCTTAAAACTCACATCATACATTAATTTGCAGCTCTCCAGTACTGAAGCAGCAGCACTGTGCCTTCCCTGCTCAACACCAGCAGCTTTCAGCCTCTGAAGTGTCCTTTGCTGCTGCTCATACGAAGACCTCCTGAATGTGTCTCAAGTGGCCTCTCTGCCTGCTACATAACAGCATGTGCTCCGCCAGCTTTTGTTTCATCGCAAGAGAGCTTAGAGCTGTTCTGCTTTCGGAAATTGAGTAAGATTCAGTCTCCTTCCTACAATGACTCAGTGTGCTGGAGAAATGACTCCTGCCTTGTACAAGCAGCTACTGCAGAGCTCTCAGAGTTGTGCCAGCCTCTACTAGCCACCAGCTCCCCTCTGGAGAGCTCCTTCGCCAGCAAGGAGCTGGGGCTGCTCCACACTCTGGTCTTATGATTGCTAAATATAGAACCCATTGATATATAACATAAATGCCTGAAGGACCCAAGAACCAACAGTTGTTGCAGCATTGTCCTAGCTAATACAGCATTTTCCTCTGTTCTTATGCCCATATCCCTGTAGCCTTTCAACACCGTCCTTTGCATTTTGAGTAGATATCTCTGCGTACCAAATTCATACTGTTTTCATTGCAAGAGTGTCCAGGATTGGGCCTTCAATGTGCAATTCAGCCCAGAAAAACTGTTCTGTAAGGGAAAAAATCTTGTCTGGCTATTCACTGATGCTGTGGTTGCTCTCTCCTTGCCCTGGTCAGTCTGTTCCCAGTCCCGGTCTGCTGCCATCGTTTAACAGCCAGGTACCACTCAGATCCTGTATCAAACCTGTTTGCTGAGCTGAAGCCATCTCGGGCAGCTGAGCCATAAACTTTTGCCTACTGTAGGTTTGCACAGCTATTCCCAAGGATCTAATCTGGCCGGCAGAAACTTACTTTCCTTGGGTTTTATTAGGAGTAATAAAGTCCCATTTTTCCTTAGAATTTGTAAATTCAGTGCATCTGACATTGAAAGAAGTGCAAGATGGTGAGGCCTCAAATGTGAAGCCCTAACTCCTAAATCAATGGTGATCTTAATGTGAATAATTCCATTCAAAGGAAGTGTCAGATAAAATGAGTCTACTTCCTTGGGGAAGTGTGTTCTTTTATAAAGCTCTGCTGATCCTTGTCTTTCTAGAAACCAAATTAGCAGTCTCTTTGTTTCACAGCCAAATTCTTCATCCCAGGCCTGGAATATGTACAGAAAAATATTTCCAGAGAATCCCCTGTTATAAATAACCTGGAGGGGAAAAGTATTCTCTATATCCTTCCTAAAACAAAGAGCAGCAGGCTGCAAAAGGGTATGGAGAAAGGGCTGATCTCTTGTACTAGGGGAGGAAAAAAAATCTTGATCTTGATGTTCACAGTGTGTGCTCAGGGTGAATCACATGAAAGGCAAATTGAGATAAGAGCAAAGACTCCTGAAAGAAAACTACTTCTTTTAATCTCTGAATTACTGCTTGCAGGGTCTTTGCTGCAGAAATAAAAGTGCTGTGCTTCCCTGTAATGCCTCCTTGTTAAAACGTGCGGCACCACCAGCTCACCTGAGCTTTCTGTCTATGCCCTCACTGTATGTTTTCTATGTATGCTGCCTCTCGGGGTTTTTCCTTTGTGACCAGTTTATAGAGGGTGCTGGCTGGTCAGCCTGTCCCAGCCCTCTTGCAACCCTTACAGCCACACCACATCCAGTCTTTAGCCACGCTGGCTCTTAAGGAGTCACAGGTGAACTTTTATCGGGTTTATGTAGTTGCATGTGAATATCACTAGATGTCCTCTACTGCTAAGGAGCTTTACTGCAGCCAGTGCCAGGCACCACGCAGAAATACAGTGAAATGAATCTCAGCTGTTTAAGCTGTCTCTTTTTTTATAGCTTCATTGTTTGTAGTCCATAGATGTAAAGCAACATTCCTCATCCACAGCCTGGAGGAGTGATCGGCTCCCTCTGACTGACTGGACTTAAAGTGACAGCAAAGCTGTTGTGTGGGTTTCATGCAGATTTGGAGCCATCTGGCACATTATGGGAGCACCTCAACTTTTTCTTTTGCCTCTCATTTGAGACTGAGCCATCAGGCAGGGCTCTGGCTTTGCTCTCCTTGTTGCTCTTCTCCAAAGTCAACACCAAAGGCCAGGCGCATGGGTCTCACTCTAGCGAGATCCGATCCCGTGCAGGATGGTGCACCTATGTCTGCAGGGTGCAGTCGGGTACAGCTCCCTGCTCTGGCACAACCCAAGTGCCCTCCAGGCAGCAATGCCAGCAGCGCCTTAGGTTAGCTCATGGAAGGGCCACCACAAGCCCTCAGACCCCATCTCCACCCTCTGCAGCGACCTCTTATCCCTGGCTGCCTGGTACCGGCAGGAACTTCTACAGACAAAAATCTTACCCACTGCACTGTTCCTGCAGAGAAAACATTGCTTTTTTT
>VZTV01071443.1:23816-36444 GCA_013400875.1 Anhinga rufa | reverse complement strand
CC
This sequence comes from Anhinga rufa, assembly GCA_013400875.1. NCBI lineage: Eukaryota > Metazoa > Chordata > Aves > Suliformes > Anhingidae > Anhinga > Anhinga rufa. The sequence goes on along the minus strand of VZTV01071443.1, from coordinate 36,442 downwards.
ACACGGAGGGCAGTTCTCATCATTGCTGAAGTGCCCATAAATCAAGTCAAAATCAAATGATCGTCTGCTGAATGATTCTGACCTAACTTTCCTTCCTTTTCTGTAGGCCACATGACTGGAAGAGTTTTTGAGCTTTTCAAAGGAGAACTCCTTTATTTTACCACTGGCAAGGTTTATTGCCTCACCAGTAATGTCTTTTAAACTGCTGGAGGCTTGCACTGAAGAGGCCTTTTTGATTCTTGGATTATTTGGGAGGATTTGGTGATAGTCCTCATTTCCAGGCAAGGCCAGTCCATTTTCAGGAACAGGAATTTTATGGTCTAGGTTGGCATCTTGGACACTGAGCTCTGCACAGACACTGTGATGGGCAACTATGCATGTAACTCCTTGCTTAAACACTTGGCAAGTCCCTGTGCAGTAATGCACAGTGTGCTGAAAGTGCTGGTCTATCACCGCACTGCTGTAGCAGTTCACAGAAGTGACCATAAGCCTGTAAGTTGCTGCCATAGCACGGATCACACTTGGAAGTGAGGCTTCAAAATTCACCATGAACTTCACAGGAAAAAGTTCACCCTCCACACACTTTTCACAGCCACATCAGATTTAATTAAAAAAAAGAGCAAACATTCAAATGTCAGTGAAAAACATTCAAACTACATGAGAAACTACTGCCTCGGAAAGCCCTATTGAAGTCTGGAGTGGTATCAGCAGTACAGTTACAACAATTAGTGCAGCTTGCATATGGTTTAACTTAAGGCAACTTGATTCTTGTACTCCATGCAGAAAGCTTTGCTGATCAGAGATGCAGGACGAGCTCCTCCATTTCTAATGGTCTAGGTAGCTTCTCCAGCAGGTGTTATAAGATTCAGCCAGTTCTTAGGCAAAGTGACAATGACTTTTGTTCGGCCCTTCTTCTCTCTTTTTGAGTGGGTCAGTAAAACATAGATAATCAAGTAGCATGTACAGACAAAAAATCCACAGTATGCTTGTGAGATTCCCCTCTCACACTGGTAAGGTAGGTCCCTGCAACAGAAAAAAGGTGCGAGTCATTATATTGCCATGTAATATGCAGCCTTGTCTACTACCAAACATATGGCAGCAGACCGTAACAACCAACACGCAGGCTTGTACAGAATAAGAGTAGGCTGATATTTTTCCTTCACTCAAGATCTACCATAAAAGATCACTGCTGAGGAGGTAGCCTATATTTATACACAGGCTGTCTATGTGTTGCCATTTTAACAGCTCTATTTTAACGACTTGATATTTTTCAGACTTGCTTTTTTCCTCCCCAGACTGAGCAAAACATTTCCTTTAATTCTAATGGAGCAAAACATTTTGATCATGTTGTGATTTTCTGGCTTTCCTTTTCAAGGGCCTTAAAGACAAGGCAAAGAGCAGTAGAGAAAAGCACTTTCAGGATTTCCAAGCTCTCTGGATTATAAAAAGCTGCAAACAGCCTGCAGCAAAGCAGATGAATGCTTCTAAGAATGCATGGCCTTTAGTAAAGGCCACATTGGCTTCCATTAGCCTTTCACCAAGGTCTCTGGGACCATGGCAAAATATTTTAAGGAGGAATAACTGTTTTTCATGCGCTTACAACCCATAAATAGCAGCATATTTTATTAAATAAATCCACTGACATAGACATCAAGAGCAGAAAGTAACATTAGTATAAAGGTTAAGCCTATGAGAACTAGGAATTGAGTGCTTTACATTTAGCATAGCCATTTCCAGCTGCATTTCCTATCATCACGGTCAGAATTGCACCAGAAAAAAACAAAGGCAGCTTAACTTTGCTATGAAAAGATAGGAAATCCCAGATTTAAGGGTCTTAAAATTTAGACATCACTTCACCTTTCCTGAATACTTCAATAATCAAAACACCCCAACTGAATTCTGAGCACCCTCTACTCCTACACAGAAATCCATTTCATAAAACGTGATTAAGTCTCAGCTAAGGTGCACTGCAGCATGGGTTTCTTTTGTTTTCAAAGGTAAATATCTAGCACTATGTGAAAGGCCAGCCCTGCACCTGATGAAAGGACTGCCCTCCATGCATCTTGCATCCCACCTATCTTAGCTCATAAGCCTGTGCAAGTGTCTTGCACAAAAGGGAAGCACCTTAGAGTTTGGTACTGTTGTAATTAATGACTGGGGATAGCACAATTATTAAACATTCCCACTTTACATATTTTAAAGCTTTAATTTGAAATTGAGAAGCACTATTTAAGATTATTCGTTGGAATTTGTAAGGTGCCATGCCTGCTCATTGCAAGTAGCTAGAATTGCAATCTGTAAAGAAACCTTCCCAATTTGTTCTTCGGATTATATAAAACATTGAAACGATTGCATTCAAGATGAAGAGCTAACTGCTCCAACTACCATGCTGGTATCTGTAACAGGCTGCCACCTGCCTATCAAACACCGCAGGCCAAGTTGCGTGTTGTACCAGGGCCAGCTTCGCAAGTACACTTCTATGCCTGTCCTGTGCTGCTCCCCACTACACCCACTGGCACTGCCCCAAAGCCCCATAGGCATGGGAGGGCCTTCCAGAGGGATGATCAGAGGTATGAGGTGTGCCCTAGCCACAGCAGTGAGTCAGGGTGCCAGGGGAAAAAGGGCGTAAACAGAACCGTTTTTAAACCCTGGGGTGCTTATACCATCAGGCATAAGCCTAGGTAATAAGACTCCACACCCTCCAGTGACTGACTCTCAGGCTGCACTATCAGGTGTGCTAAATGCTCTGCTGAATCAGAGCCACAGTTAAAAAGAAGTACTATTGGCTCCCCGTCTTCATCTTATAGGACTTAACAGGCTTTGTTCAGACAGGAAAACCCGTGCTTCATGCCTCCAAAAAGTCTAATCATCCATGGACTCCCCGAGAGTGCCTTCTGTCTAACACAGCCAGGGCAAGAAGTCTGCTGCTTTTCCTTTATCTGAGCCTCCATCAACTACAAACAAGTTTTTTGGCATTTCCTGAAATAAAAGCAACATAATACTTGGAGAAAGCAGAGGTCTTCAGGACAGCAGATCTGATGAAGAATTAATACTGCTTCTGAAAAAGCATGGGACTTTATCAGAGCTCCTTTCTCCCCATGTCATATACAGCAAGGAGAGACTGCTCTTCTTTTTACCACCAAAGAACAGTCTGAGTTTATACCTGATTTGGGAAATAATTACATCTTGATTAATTTACTCCTTCATTAGATAAATAGCATATTAGACTCACTGTCGTCTCCTCCTGTATGACTCCAAGGGTCATTTCCTCCCTACACGTGTACCCCTCCCACTGGGACTAAGCCAGTTGCTCCAATCCTTTAGGCCACCCTCAAACAATGAGGGGTTTTGTGTTTAAGATTATTCCACAAGGAGTTCTTCAATTAAAAGGTCTCCCAAATTCCCATTCTAAACTGACTCTTTTTGAGTTTAGCTTTCTATTTCCAGCTATGCCCAATAACAACGCTCTTCCCACCATCTCCATTTCGTAATTCCCACACCATTTTAGGTGCTTATGCCCTAAACCATTGCTCAGCCACACTACAAATAGTCAGCCCTTTCTGCTTTAGTGTAAGGCAGGCCCTCCAGCCATGTTTGCTGCATTCTCTCATCTCTTTCCAATTTGTCTGTATTTCTCTGGTACTATCACACCTGGGAATCGGCGTAATCCAGACGCAAACTTTGTAAGGCTAACACAAGACTGCTACCTCCTGCCTCTGTCATCAGAACCTTTTACTGCTGTGTTGGGGAAGGAAGTATTCAAAGAACCAAAATAAAAAACCTGATACCCTCTTTTCAACCAGATTAACTAATGTCTTCTCAGTGATTATTTACCGCTTGTCTGCAAAAACATGCTCAGGTTATTCAAGGTACTGGAGCACTTGACTCCAGTTACGCAAGACAAAAAAAAAAGAAAATTGAATAGGCAGCACAAATGCTTACAGATGCAGAGTAGAAACCGTTTTTCCTCATTTCTTCATTGGCTTGACTAAGGCAGCACATGCTAAGCTTGCAACTTTATTTTACAGTGATCCATCAAACATGATCCAGCACGTACACCTAGTCAAGACAAAACCTAGGAGATGAGTATTCCTGTTATCGGATCTGGGAACCTGGTCTCAAGCCTAGCTTGAACGGGCTTTTGTTGTGACTTTCAGCTGGTGACTAAAACCTACTATTTAGGAACAGCAACAACGGAAAGACTGAATGCATTAAGAAACATTCATACTTCCCTCTTTTCAGCCTGCCATTTCATTCCAGTTGTGACTCTAGAACAGCCCCCAGTTCAGATATACTGCAGAAAGATTCTGTAATTAGGACCGCTGCCACGAAACCAACTCCAACCCTAAGGATACAGGATTGGCTTCACAACGTAAACTATGAATGAATAGGGTTTCTTGTGTGATTGCAGAATAATGCTTTATGTCTTTCCTATCTGCAAGATGACATGAATCGCTTCCTGAAGGAAAAAATTATTGCAGATACTAATGATATAAAAGGTTATTCTATAAGAACACAAGAAATTCTATTCATGCAAAGATTATGCTGGAGTTAAATAAATGAACAATGACAATCTGTTAGGATGGGGACTGTCAGCCAGCGCTTGACTGACTTGCAGACTGAAGTCTAGAAAGCTACAGGACAGGCCACTACTGCCTCTGACAGTCTCAAATTAGGCAAAAATCTTCTTGAACTCCCATCTCCAGCACTAGCAACAACATTATTAATGATAAGAAGTTCAAAACCACCGTAACATGCAGCACGGAGTAAACTAGCCGGTTTTGCACAGGCACACAGCACGGGTGTCACTATGCAGCCATGCTCACTTCTAGTGGAAGAGGCGGCAGGATAAACTCTGAAGTTCAGTGTTCTTGCGAAAGACAGAACAACAGTTTGCCATTTGGACAGTCATCAATATAATTTCAGAAGAATCATCCTAGCTATGTAATCAGATGTTGGGTCTTACCGTCTTAGAGGAGATTGTGTTGCCAAAAACAGCATGTAACTGCATCCTCTTATTTAGAAATGCTTGATTTTTGTTTACAGTTTCATAAAATCACAGAATGGTTTGGGTTGGAAGGGACCTTAGAGGCCATCCAGTCCAACCCCCTGCAGTGAGCAGGGACAGCCCCAACTAGCCCAGGTTGCTCAGAGCCCCATCCAGCCTGACCTTGGATGTTTCCAGGGATGGGGCATCGACCACCTCTCTGGGCAACCTGGGCCAGGGTCTCACCACCCTCACTGTAAAACATTTCTTCCTTATATCTAGTCTAAACCTCCCCTCCTTTAGTTTAAAACCGTCACCCCTTGTCCTGTCACAACAGGCCTTGCTAAAGAGATCATCCCCATCTTTCCCATGGTCCCCCTTTAAGCACTGAAAGGCCGCAATCAGGTCTCCCCGCAGCCTTCTCTTCTCCAGGCTGAACACCCCCAGCTCTCTCAGCCTGTCTCCACAGCAGAGGTGCTCCAGCCCCTGATCACCTCCGTGGCCTCCTCTGGCCCCGCTCCAGCAGGTCCATGTCCTGTCTGTGCTGGGGGCTCCAGAGCTGGACGCGGCGCTGCAGGGGGGTCTCACCCGAGCGGGGCCGAGGGGCAGAATCCCCTCCCTCGCCCTGCTGCCCACGCTGCTGGGGATGCAGCCCAGGGCACGGCTGGCTTTCTGGGCTGCCAGCGCACATTGCCAGCTCGTGTCCAGCTTTTCGCTCACCAGCACCCCCAAGTCCTTCTCCGCAGGGCTGCTCTCCATCCCCCAGCCTGTACTGATACCGGGGGTTGCCCCGACCCAGGGGCAGGACTCTGCACTTGGCCTTGTTGAACCTCATGAGGTTCTCACAGGCCCACCTCTCCAGCTTGTCAGTTTACTGAACAAAGCAGATTTGGGAGCAAACTATGATTATAGAAGACAAAAGCAGGCAAATAAAGCGATGTTTTCTTTGATCCAATCTTTGGTACTTTGTAAAATAGGAGGAAAAAAAGAGTATTAATCTTCTACTCATAAATTCTTTAATTTTAAAACCCACTGCAGAGTGGTACTGGACCCTGAGGTACCTCATTACTTTTCTTACTGCCTGGCTCAAGTCAGAACATGGTAAACTTTAAGAGTCAAAAGCACACTAGAAATCCATACTCTCAGGATGGAGATCAGAATAGATGAGGTGACTCACTCAGTTAAGAGAGCTCTTCTGCAGCTCAAAGGAACTGACACTGAGCCATGCTCCACGAAATCCAAAGGGTCTTTAATCACACAGCCAAGCGGTCACTGCTCCAATGGCCCAGTCAGCCACTGCCAGAATCAACAGGGTTCACTTGACCACTAGTAATGTTATACAGCGTTCTATACAGTCACTGAAAAGTCTTTGAAAATCTAGTATTAAAAACATCACCAGATGCGCCATCTATGACAGAATCACATCAGCAGTAGCTGTGGTAAGGCATTTTTGTAACCAATCCACTGCTGAATTCAGCAGAAACGTTACAAAGAACCATTTACATAAATTATGTTGTACCCCATCACAAAGGAACTGATTTACAATTCACTATCACTTGCACAATTTACCTTCCAAAATAGTTTGAAGGTAAAGGAGGCTAAAGAGAGCAACTTTTTCCTTCCATACTGAAGAAGTCCAGAAGAAAGTCTGTCCGAGTTGCTCCTTTGTCCTGTACTTCTTATATATTCACAGCTTACAACATTCTGATGTCCTTAATGGCAGCATGAATAGTTAATCCAAAAGGACTTTTTTTGTACATAGGACTTAGATGGGAACTACAGCCGTGCTAACTTCAGTCCTCACGACCAGCGGGAATTTGGCACACATGCATACATTTCAGCTAGAGTCAAAGAAACCATTTACGATTCCACCTGTAAAGTTTTAGGATTAGAGGTACCTGAACCTCTTACACTGGCAAGGCATCCTGAATTTAGTTTTAAGAGGTTTTAGCACCAAGCTGTTTCATGCTTTAGAGACTGCAATGGACCATGATGGCTACAAATCCTGACTTCCCCCACAACGCAGGTCAGAGGATCTGACCTAGTCAAACTGAGAACTCCTAGTTGAGCCACAGTACATTTCTTCATATGCTCAAGTGCGTCAATATTTCATCACAGGCACTACAGAAAAGGGGTCATTATTTCCAATTTGAGTATGTTCAGCATCAAGTTCAAGCAAACAGGTATCAGGCTTTCTTAAGCTAACTTAAAAAAGCTTTCAGGAAGATGTGTTTCCTCACCTACAAGTACTAACACACTATAATCAAACCACCTCTTAGCCTTTTCCAGGATTGCCAGAGAGACTCTGGAAGAGAGATGTCTTCAAAGTCATTGCTACAGTCCTTCTATGAATTCTGTCTGTAGTTTGTTATTGTTCCTACAATAACATAAAAGAGAGGTGGGATTAGTCTAATTAAAGCTAGCTACCTAGAAATGAAGTGTAAGGTACTCCCTGTAGGCAACACGGAGAGGCGGGCACTTCAAAGAAAATCACCCCACTGAACTTAAAAAACAACCTAATTTTGGGATGACGGGTTACATTAGATGAATCCCATCCTTCAGTATTAGATAAGAACACAGGAACAACTGCAAGTCTCCAACAGCGGCTATATGACAATGCTCAAGGAATAGTATTAGAAAAAGATACACACAATCTCCCAGGAGTACTCTCCTGGCCTCGAACTGTTTTCAGCTCATGAGAATTGTGAAGCTGGACATGGTTTCTGTGTACTTAGTAACCTTCGAAGGACTTCCCTCCCCCATGCTTGGGCATCCCCCAGATTCCACAGAAACTTTTTGCATCCAGAGCATCTTTCGGGAAGACATTTCACTACCTACCACCCCTGTCAATTCTGTCACTCACCAGCTTCAATATGTCAACATCTTGTACTGAAGCACAGCAGACACACTAGCCCTCTAAACACATTGTCTACAGCATTCCCGAGTTGACAGCATTCCATGTCACCCCTCGGCCTTCTCTTTTCCAGGATTATTAGTCCTCGCTTACTCAGTTGTTCCTGCGTAGAAGCCATTTTGCACTTTTGATCATTCCCACAGGCCCTCATAAGCTTTTCTGGTTCAACTACACACTTTAAGATGCAGGAACCCAAACTGTGCACAATATCCAGAACAGATGAGAACCGCATTCAAAAAATAATTTAACTGCCTTTCAAAAACTAGTATTATCGCTGTATAGCACTTATATACCTTCCAAGTCTCACTATTTTCAGATAATACATTCTCAAGTGTCTGCTCTCATAACCACCTGGGTTAATTCATACCTTCTGTCCCTCTTGCTGTTGATCTTTCAAGAGGAAACAATACTCTGTAAAATGTGCAGGGACCTACTGACAGAACACTCTATGCAAGAAGAAGGTATTGACTCTTAGAGACCAAAATTTTCATACAGTCTTGGAAGAAAGGTTAGGAGATGGGCAACAAGAATAATCCAAAGGTCTTGAAGAGCTTGTCTGTGCGGAATGACTGAGCAGGACCAGGTATTTCAGACTGGGAGAGAGATGAATTTGGAAGAATATGATAATCTTCTACAAAATCATGACTGTTAAGGGAAGGGTAGACAGGGTTTGACTGCTCGCCTTTTCCTCCAACACAAGAACTAGGCACGATCATGCTGAAGGAAACAGGTTAAAACAAGCACACAGGGAGCAAATCTGTGAAACTTCTCAAAGGATGTCACAGACCCAGAAAGGTTCTGGGGAATTGAGGGGTCATGTTTTAATGCTTCCTCTGTCAAAAGTTACCACCTTTTGCTTAGGGGCCACTTGATGCCCTTTCATTCTTGCCATGTTTGGGTGACAAAATAAACAGGGAAAAATTGCTTCATATTCCCACGGCTGCAGATTTCTATCATTATCCCTCCTCTTATCCATCCTGTTTCCAATTGTGTATTTTCCAGGCTAAGCCCCAGTTTATTTGGTTACTCTTTTTACAAAAGCTGCTTCAATCATGCTCTTCTGTGTTTTTCCCTAGTCTTGGGAGAGGGGAGAATGTCTGCCCCTAACTTTCAGGGGGGTATGTTGTTCATTACACAAACATGCCATGGATTTATACCATGGCATCCTGTTTTGTTCCCTCTCCCTTTCCTAGAGTCATTTCTATTTGCCTTTTTTTTTTTTTTACTCCTGCTGAGAGAGTTTCACAGAATTTTATCGGCATTACTCAAAAGATCTCTTTCCTGAATGGCACAGATTCTTAAGAGCTCACCACTGCATAGACAGTTCGTTGTTTCTCCCTGTGCACGCTATTTTATATCTACTAGTATCAGGTACCACTTGCCTACAACCAAGTAGTGAGAGAACCTTCTGCAACTCATCCCCTTTTGTTCCTGCTACCCTAATTTTGTGATTCTCGCCATATACTGTCACTTCATTACTCAGCCTCTCTTCCAGATCATTTTAAACTATGTTGAGCAACACAAGCCTGAACACAGATCCCCCTGGGATTGCACTAGTGATTATTCTTCACTAGAAAAAAATGACAGTTCTTCCTACACTTTAACCAGGTATTAATTAATGGAAAAGCTACGCTCCTACTCCATGGACTTTTTTAAACTCCCTCTGAAAATCCAGAAGCAGCAGAATACTCGCTTGTTTGTCTCTTGCGCCTTCTTGTCGAATAGCTCTGGACCATCTAACTTTACTAGCTGAAGCTAGACTTCAGCACTCTTGCAGTGAACCACGAAGGTCACGGCAATGGGAGCACTTATCAAGGCAGGCTTCCAAGTAGACATGACCTTGAGAATCACCGTCCGTGACAGGCTGAGAAATACTGCTTTGCAATGAATATGGATTTGGAGGAGTAAACTTCTACATTAGGAAATTGTTTCAGTAGGTTTACCCTAAAAAAATAAAAACATCCCCCAACACTAACTTAAATACAACCTCTCCATGTTTACAGCAGCAATGTAAAGCAAAGCCAACACTCAAAAAGATTTGGGCTGGTATCAATAATAATAGTCTACACTGCTTTTTAAAAATAAACCTGGCACTAGACCCTAAACTATTGTTCTAAAATACTGACTTGCAGTTAGTGAATGCAGTACTATTCAGTGTAATTCTTTGGGTTAAGTCACAGTATCTAATATTCTAGTGCTGCTACGCCCTTCACAAACATCAGCACACAGGGTCTTTGAGCACAAGTATACCACAAACTCTGTTGTGAAGAGCCAATGTATGGGCCTTGCAAAGCTTGTCATTACGGGTATCAGCTGGGGAGGCAGATAGTTAATGGTATCGAGAAAGATTTCACCCCTTTCAGCTTTTCTGAAATACCTTTCTTCAACTTTCCCTTTGCACAGAGTCTTGGAACTAAAACTTACTAGACAGGAATTTATGTCCCATGAGACTGGTTTCCAGTTATATGGATGAGACAGCAAGAGAGTAAAGTCTCACACAGTTTTTCCATATAACACCAATCTGTTAAGTATAAATAATTTGCCAACTTATTATTGTTCCAGCCCCATGTCTGTATAGAACTGAGCTCATTTAGCAAGCCTCCAGTACATTAACATACACGTTGAAGCTTAGCAAGGCATGAGTTAAAAAAAAATCGTAGGAAGAATAAACCTGACTGAGCTTTGTCACTCTAACAGAAAATAAGGTGACCAACCAGAAAACACTGGAGGTGAACAAGATTCAAAAAGGACAGAATTAACAAGGCTGAGGGCAGAGGTCAGAAAGAACTTAAGTAATATGCCTCTTGGCTGCTTATAACCTTATATGGAAAAAGAGAATTTCATATTAGCAAGATATTTATTTTCCCTGGAATTGGTTAATTTAGTATTAACAGTATCCAATTACTTTACACAAATTAAAGTGATTTTATTAAAGTTTTAAGGTAACAAAGAACTGAGGCATTCCCACAGCCATTAACCTTCGTTGATACTGAGGTAGCAACCTACAGATTCTCCAAAACCATCTCAGAAACTTCTTTGCAAGTTACATAAAATTCCTCCTATAGCAGACTAGCTACCTGCTAGTGATCTGCAGGGTAAAATAATTTTTTAATTTAATAACAAATAAAGAAAAAAAAATTTCATTCCTTACCCATCTATTCAGAGCTCATGCATTTCTCGTTGCTGTCCCATCTGTCTTCGTTTTGTCTTACCTGTATCGCGCTACTCTTTATTCACTTATCTCCTCACTCGTTCAAGATTCTTGGTAAAGTTCTCTTTGTCTAAGGTGACAGCCTATTTCTCTAGGACAGTCTCAGTTCCCAGCCCATACCTGGCCCCAGCTGGAGTACTACAGCTCTGCCACAGGTCAGCTATGAGAAGAGTGAAATGCCACGCTGGGGAGAAACACTCGAACTCTGCACTGCATGCCCGTCCTCTCCTCTGAGGCATAGTCACAGGAGTAAAGAGCAAGCAGTCATTTCCACCAGTCATACCTTCCACAAGCCCATTCCTGCCAGCCTCCATCTCACACTCTGAAGAGGAGCAGCTGTTGAAACGTAACAAATGATGCCAAAAGATGCAGCATGTCCTAGCATTCAAGAAGTCTGGCACTGCTGCAGCTTTTACTGCTTATGACTTTGATAAGCCACACAAGAGGCACAGATCAGTGTGATCAAAGCAACACATCATTTAAGGGAGCATAACTTTTCTACCCGCTTTCCTCTACCATGGAAAATTAAGGGTGTTTTAGCCTGACATCCCAGTAAGACAGAGGAATTTATTTCCCCTGTATCTTTACTAACCCAGGGAGCTTTACAAAACAAAACAACAACAAAAAAATCTATTCATTTCTCTTTTTCCCTGTGTATTTAAACAGAAGCAGATTAAAAAGATAAACGATATGTACAAGAAACAGAAAAGGAGATAATTGTAAAGATTCCCTCATTCTAATTTGAGTGTACAGCAGTGTTCACATTCATCTAAATAGTCATTAAAATGACTAGTTATTTTTAACAAGCTCACCTGTTACACGTGTGACCTCAGGTATTGTGTACTGCATCCTACTCATACACTGTTCTGCAAACACAACTACTAATTTCTCCATCAGTACAGTATTTCCATGCTACTTTAACTTATTTTCCAGTATTATCCTCATTTTACCCTGCAAGAACTGTGGCAAAGAGAACACATCAGCTTTTGGTGCTCAAGGCCTGGCTTTCCAAAGTATGTAGCATTACAGCGAGTTTTATCTGGTCAAAGCACAGCACCTGCTCAGTACAACTGCCCTTACAGTGGTGCACCAGAAATTCTGCAAGTCAGATCCAGGGACATAAGCAGCAGAGGAAATACAACAGCGAGGTCTGGTGGAAGAAGCTTGTCCTGTAACACCCATGAAACCACTTCTTTCAGACAACACTTAACTACCTTAATTATGAATGGGAAAATTCCCTTCCTCCCACAGTTCTACTTTGCTGTCCAGTTTCTGCCAGAATTGGAGCACTAGACCCGAGCTCTAAATTAGTCTTCAGAAGAGTTCAGTTCTGCGTAACAGGAGAAAACCGAGCCTTACAGGGGAAGGACAGCATGCAATCATTTAAGTAAAAACAGTATTGGAAAAAATTTATACAAAGGAAGCAAAGCAAGACTGCACAGCAACCTCCGTACTGGATGAAAATATACCAAGTTCAGAGTTACTGTTTAAAGTCATGTTTTCTGTGTAATTCA
>VZTV01071443.1:7883-18512 GCA_013400875.1 Anhinga rufa | reverse complement strand
CGCTTCTGGAGGCGACCGGCGGGTCGGCGGCTGCCTGGCGAGCGCGGCGGGAAGCAACGCGCCTTTCGAGTGTTCCTCTCGGATCAGTCTTGGTTTTTCCGCGGCAGTTCCTTTTAGCGTGCAGTGCAAGGCTGTCTAGTTTTCCTTGTGTGAAACAGTCGATCTGTAAGTGTGGTATTGTACAGGTGTACTGTCCTGAGGTGAGGCTTAGTGTCGGTACATCCCGAGACCGGTTCCTCCTGGTTATACGGGTACGTATTCAAGAGTTGTTCCTTGGAAGGGTCTCCATCAGCGGACAGAAATCTTGTCACGGATGATACCTGGTGTCAGCAAATAAAAGACAGTTTAGTCTTTCTGATTCCTCAACACATGAAATAGTGGTCTCTTACTTGCGATTAGTGGACAGTAATAATATCTTTAGTAACACGCTGCTTCAGAGGAGCTTTGCAGGGGGCTTTTGAGCTGCAAAGTACTGAACTAGTTTTCTAGAACACCTGATTCTAATACCTATCAATGCTAATTAAGTTTATTGTTATCAAGCATACAGTTTATATGCTTGAGTATTGCACAAGGGAGATGAGACTTTTTTGACAGTAATGCTAACTACTGAAAAAGGAATTTGTCTGTTCATTCTTCTGCTCTGCTAGACATTCAGGTTTCTTGTCCCAAGGCAAAGTTGGAGACTATGTCCCTTTTGCACGTCCAGAGTCTGTGGTGCCTGTGGGCAGTTACAGGCGTGTTTAAGCTGCTGCTGAATCTGTTAAGCTGTAGTTTCACGATTGGTGGTAGCGCTCTTGAAGAAACACAAAAAATTGAGCCTCAGTGGCCCGAGTCAGAAGTCAGATCTCATGCAGTGCTTTGTGATCTCTTAGTTTATACCTTTTTTTCTGAGCTGTTACATCCTAACTTACAGTTGACCACTGACCACTTGTAGAGGCTTGCTCTGTGCACTCACTGTGTTGACGCACAGCTTCTGCTTGTTCCCGTCTACCTTATGTTCTTTGGCTGCGCCAACGTGTTCACACGTGTCGCCGCGATGCTAGCAGACACATATGTTTCATGGCTGTGCAGTGAACAGCTCTTTATATATGTGATTGCACGTGGCTGTGCAGCGTAACTGTGGAGGTGTGGGGAAGTAATGAGGGGTGTTAACTCACCAGAGAGGTACAAAACCTTATTCAGGAATTAAGCGCATAAATCTTTCTGCCAAAAGTTACTTGTTTCAGATGGGTCCTGGATTTTAAATATTGGAGTCAAACTCCTGCTTTTTGTTTCCCCAACTGAATTACTGTATTGTCTGTATTTATTAAAATTACAGAAAATTCATAGAATCGTAGAATGTCCTGAGTTGGAAGGGACCCACAAGGATCATCAAGTCCAACTCCTGTCCCTGCACAGGACAGCCCCAAGTTCACACCGTGTCTCTGAGGGCCTTGTCCAAGTGCTTCTTGAACATCGCCAGGCTGGGTGCTGTGATGGCCTCCCTGGGGAGCCTGTGCCAGCGCTCCACCACCCTCTGGGGGAAGAGCCTTCTCCTAATATCCAAAAAACTGAAGAAATGCTTATTGTCGTAGACACATTTTTACAACAGATTTGCCTCACACATAAAAAGTTAGCAGCTTGTTGGCGTAAGCCTCGTGTAAAGGAAATACAGTATCTCCTTTGATTGCTGGCAGCCTTGTGTTTGGGATTGCTCTAGGTGTCTGGTGACCCCAAGAAGCTAGCTTGCAAGTAGTGTTAAGAGGGAACTACTGATTCAGGCAACTACTCTTTTTTTCGATGTTTCAGGCCACTTTGAGTGCCCACCATACAACCAGCAAACAATTAGAAGCGCTTACCATGTGAGGAATATCGAAGTCTTCAAACTGAAGCAGGTTAGTGAAAAATCTATTTTTTTTTAAACAGTGGTAAATAGTTTTCGTTAATTTAGAAGTAAGCTGTCAAAGCTACTCTGAACAAGCACATTACTGAATAGCAAATCTTGCCAACAACTCCCAGCTAATCTGGGCAGGCCATTTTATGCGGGGTGTTATTGCGCTGTTGTTCCCACTGGATGTCTCCTCCGATTCTTTGAATGTCGGTGCAAATTTGATCTGAATGAGGCACAGGCTGGAGTGTGGTTTTGATGGTTTTATTTTTTAATCGGATAAAATTCACAGACTGGAAGGTACTCCAGCTATACGCCCCTGTTCCAGCTTTATGTTAGCTTTAGGAAGATGGATGTTACCTTGTCTAACAAGCAAGCTGGTTGGTACAAAGTTAACTAAAACTGAATGAGCTGAAGAAGCTGATCCCAAACTTCTGTGGCTGAAGTATTTTTGACTCCAGGGCAAGAAATTAAAAGGACGGATTAGCTCTGGTTTTGAGCTATTGCCGTCTCTCCCTGCTTTGTCACAAGGGCTACTCCATCTGGCTGAGGTTGGGGTATGAATACATGTATTTATAAGCATCTTGTGAATGATTATTCAGGTTGCAGTTGCATGCTTAAGCGTTCAGTAGATGTGGGGATGCTGAACATGGGACAAAAGTTTGCTGTCATTGTCAAGAGTTTGATGCGTTTCACCGTAAGTTTCTTAGTAGTTGGACTCACGTTTCATCTAGAAGTGTGTTCTGATACAGCTGGTGAAAGTGTGCTGAATATTGAACCAGACATGCTTAAGACATTGATTAGACTTCTGAGGGGTGCTTCCTTTGAGGAGGAATATCGTGCTTAGCCATTAGCCCTTTTAAACAAAGCTTTAAAAAAATTCACAAGGAAGAAAATGCGTTTGATTGTGGGTAGAGAACTTGCTCGCTCTATAGCTGCAATTTTTTAAGAGTCGTCTTCCGAGTGCCTGACACCTACTGTGATGCTATGGTCCCTTTTATAAGGCAGTATATATAAAACACAGCTGACTGTCTCAAGAAGGTGTAGTACAAACCATGGAGATTGGAGTCCCTTGATAACCTCAAAGGCCACCTGAAAGACAGGGCTCAGTGGTATACTTGCTTTGAAAGTGAGGCTATTGGTCACAGCTAACTCTGTGCTGATCTGAGGTGGAACATGTTGCACGTGTTCCATCTTGTGCTGTGTAGTTTTGAAACTTCTTTGTCATATGTGTTTTGTTTTATCCCATATGCATTTTGGCTTGACAGTTAAAGCGTCCAATTGATATATTTATGTCACATGACTGGCCAAGGAGCATATATCACTACGGAAACAAGAAACAGCTTCTTAAAATGAAATCCTTCTTCCGTCAAGAAGTGGAGAGCAACACATTAGGAAGCCCTGCTGCTTCAGAGCTCCTGCAGCATCTGAAACCCGCCTACTGGTTCTCAGCACATCTTCATGTTAAATTTGCAGCTTTCATGCAACATCAGGTAAAGGGGGAGACGGGCAATCAAGAATGTACGTGTCCCAAGCACACTTTAGGATGCCAGTGCAGGTGATTATGTCCAGAAAAGCAACTTCGTAATGTTCTTGCTCAGTTATTAAAACTCAGCTTAACCTTAAGTGGTGTTAAGACTACTAGTTTATGTAAGTTAAGGAGATGTTATAAATCAGTGGTGTAACTACCGAATCTTCTTCAGGGACAGTGTGAAATAGCTAACGTTACTGCACTTGAAACTTCTTAACTTAAGCTTATAGAAAAGCACTCTCTTTTCCACTTTATTGGGGAAGGAAGTCGATAGAGAAGCAGCTGAAAAGAAGATAGTGGTTAACTGGGGATGGGAGGATGCTCGTAGTAAGGCTTGGCAGATGAAGTTGTCTGGTGGCCTGGGTAAAGCCAAAAACCAGCCCCTGTAGGTTGAAACTTCTCCTGGTTTGAGTTATTCCTGAAAGTGGTGTGACTTGCTATTCCTATTTGCAAGTTATTTAGCTGTAAAAATGTAACTCTAGACCTTCTAGACTCAACAAGTCTGTTTCCAATTATGTTAAAGTTTTTTTTCTTTTTGCTTCAAGACTAGGTGTGCTCAGACAAGTGTGGCTCTTGCTTTATCTTGCTGTCATCTGCATCCAGTTTCCTGTTAGACTTCCAGTGAAGTCTGTCTTTCTCTTTGTCCCTCCATCCCTCGCTTATAATCCCATGCTGATTTTTCTATTTCAGAAAGTCTTTTTCTGTATAAATTATGCCTTTAAATCTCTCTCTATAACTTGTTTAGAATGGTCAAATTTCATAGAAGTGCTAACGACTGTGTTTTAACACCGTTTGTTTCCTAGGCAAACTCCAAAGAAGAGCTACCAAAAGCAACAAAGTTTTTGGCTCTGGATAAATGCCTGCCGCACAGAGACTTTCTGCAGGTGATGACCATGTGCAGTGGGTTTTCACTTTTCAAGTACTTCACTTGTCTGGTCTGCTAAGAGCTGTGCTTAGATAAGAGCTGAAGAATAGTTCTGATAAATGGAGTAATTGGAAAGAAACTAGGAATGGTGCATGTGTGGAATGGTCTTTGTATGTTGCCTTGAAATAAGCAGATGTTGTGTCCTGCCATGCAGGCAAGGTGTTTGCTTATTCCTACCATTTCCTTCCAGCTTAGAACAACTACTTGACTTAATTGGAGGAGTAGCTCTACTTTAACCTGCATTGAATCTCCTCTTGATTTTTTTTTTTTGTCAAATGTCAAACCTAAGAAGAAAGCTGATCTTGAGGCTTTTCTTCTCTGACAGTTCAGTTAGGGTCAGCTAGTGCCCCTTTCTTCAGATCTGGATTCGTCGTGAATTCAGACAGGATGGAGTCCCAAGTCGAGTACTGTAATTTCTTTTCAGTGTTTTGCATTCCAGCAGGAAATGGTGTGAATTCCTAGGAGAGTGGCTCTGCTTCTTTTTGTTTGGTGGACATCTTGGCTAGGAAGGGCAGTGGACAAGTAGGAGGTCTAGGTTGTGGGAATTTTCAGTATGAGTGCCAAACTGATTTGCCAAGAGCAAAACAGCGTTCCGTGTCTGTGGCCTGTGTATGCTGCCTGGGGTGTCATCTCCAAAAATCTCAAATGGATGAATCTAAAATCCTTTGCTATGTGAGGCAGCTGCTGACAGCATGTTCTTCAAATGCAGTCAAGTGTTTTAGTAGTCTTACTTTAAAGTAGCTTTTATTCGTCAGCTTAAAGGGAAGATGGTTTATTATTTCTCCTTTGGATGCATGGTGGGATCTATTTGCCCTAGTAGCTATCTTTGAAGATGGGAGAGAGTATGAGGATGGGCTTTTGCTATGTGAAGGTATGCTGGGGTGCTAGTCTATACTTCAAATCCTGTAGCAAAACCAATCTGAAGTAGCACTACCTCCAGCAGTGTGGTGAACCACCTGTGTGGAGCTGTGGTATAAAGTGTATCTTTTTTTCTTTTTTTCCTAAAACTACCTGAAAAAGTTGAACTACTTTATGGATTATTTAAAATCCGAGCCTGACTAGTGCAGTTTGGCTAAACGGAATGGTTCGATTCGGGTTAATGTCACTGAAGACAAAGTGATTTAGATTTCAATTCATCAGCTGTCGAAAAATTTCATGTTAATGGCTGTGCTAAGAATGCGTGTTTATGCAGCAGAATAACTGTTGCTATCGGTTCTTGATTTATATCTGCCTAGAAGGCAGAATGAGCTTAAGAGGAGGCAGATTCTGGCCTCTAAGTTGCATAAATGTCCAGTAGCTGGCGGTAGGGAGGTGGGTGTTCTGCTTCTTAATTGCTGTAAGCTCAAATACAGAAATGCCTTTTTTTACCTCTGTTAATTGTCCTTTTTTAGCCCCTTATTGCTCTAAACTTTTACGTAGGGCTAACTTGGGAGGACTGGTTTGATTGACCACTAGCTCAGTGTACCTGAAATTTAATTGAAACTCTATACCATGAAAGTAACACTTTAATCGGTTTCTGGTGTCAAGAGAAATAACTCGCCTCATCTGTTTCTGTGTTTTTTTTGTAAAAGATAATAGACATAGAACATGATCCTAGTGCGGGCGACTCGCTGGAGTATGATGCTGAGTGGATTGCAGTCCTCAAGGCCACCAACAGTCTTGTTAATGTGACTCAGAGCTCGTGGATTATGCCTGAAAATAATGGCCTCCATGCAAAGTAAGTTGCATACGAAGTAGAGAGGAAAGTGGGATTTTGTTGTATTTCTCTGTTCTGCAGCCTGTAATGTCTGTTGGACTTGCTAAATGCCGTGGAAAACAAAAGGGATGGTGACAAGACCTGTGCTCTAGTGCATACGACTTCTTTACTGCTCTACATGGGCAGTTAGTTTTGTTTTGCAAACTTAGATCTACCACTATTTGAGGGGCCAAAAAGACATGGTGGCTGATCATCTTGCCAGTTACGCTGTGAGACTGAAAATCGGGCTGAATTATGGGGGCGGGCGGGTGAATGCTTATTGAGTGGGTTGACATATTATGCAAGTCCTTGGTGGGGAGAGGGGAATCTCCCTATTGACTAAAGGCAACGTACCTTCCTGAAAAATCGCTTGAGAAATTGGGTGTCTGTTGTAAGATGAATTTATTATCCGTCTTTAAAAGTTTCTCTTTGCAGTGGGAACAGAAAACACCTTTTGATTAGCTGCACTTGTTTTAACTTACACACTTATTTAGGTGGGATTACAGTGTGACAGAAGAAGCCATCAAAGAGGTATTAGAAGAGCTGAATCATAACCTCAAAATTCCTTGCAACTTCACATTGACAGCTGCTTGTTATGATCCCAGCAAGCCCCAAAAACACGTGGAACCAGTTCATACAATCAATCCTCAGACCACCGAGTTTTGTGCCCAGTTTGGCCTCATTGACATCAACAACAGGATCCAGCAAGCTAAAGAAGAGGGCTCAGTACGAGGCGAATATGAAGAGGAGGAGGAGGAAGAGGAGATGGACAGTACTGGGTCAGCAGAGGAACCCAGTGAATATACTACAGATAATTCTGGACTGTCATCCATTAATCCAGATGAAATAATGCTGGATGAAGAAGGTGGCGATGAAGACTTGAGTACATGTTCTGTAGATCCTTCCCCCGATCATCCTCCTGACTTCTCTGCAAGCTTTTCTGACATCCGGATCATGCCGGATTCCATGGCGGTATCTTCTGATGATGCTATGGATTCCACTAACGAGGAATTGGAGAAATCTGGTGTGAGTAAGCAGGTGGAAGAGAAGAGCTTAAATGAGAGACCATTAAAGCGCATTGGGGGTAGTGAAAATGGAAATAGTGGCATTAAAAAAATTAAGAGACGGAATCAGGCTATCTATGCTGCAGAAGATGAAGATAAAACAGAGTAACACTTTATGCGATATATAAATAAGTTCTCTCCGTACCTTTTTATGGGAAGGTGGTGAGAACTGTGGTGGACTACTCGTGCTTTTAACGTTACTTGATCTTATTCATGTTACTTTCTTAAGCTGAAGAGGCTGTATGTACCTCTTGCAGGGGAGTAGATTTATCTGGGTTAAAGGTCTAAGTCAGAAGCAGACTTTTCCAATGAAGTACTTTTGACAACGGACTTAAAGCTCACGTATAATCAGTTGATTTTGCTTCAGTTCTTGGTTATTAGCCAATACTACGTATCTCCAGCTGTACTGCTATACAAGATTCCCCATGCTTGTTTAACAAGAAAAGAACTCTTAAACTGTAACTCAAGTCAAAGTGAGAGGATGTCTGACTTACAGGACTGAATTATTTTATTTTATTGCTTTTGTCTTGTTTTATACTGAACTTTTAATATAAAGTAGCGTATGCAATAACTCCATGAACTAGATTTGAAAATAGAGTTCCCATGATAACAAAACAGCAATAGAAGACTGCAGATTTCTGTTTCTGGTGATATTCATGCCATAGAAAAACTTCATGGTCATAAGCAAAACAGTATGTATTGCCCAGTATTGGCTTTTAATGGCAGTTTTGATAGGGAACCGAGTCTCTTAATTTGAAGCATGACAGTTTTATGGGGACCATAGAAAAGAGCATATGTGTTCGTAGAAACTCACTTGTGTGCTGTTTCTTAAAGCTTGAGAGCCATGTCTTAAAATTAGAATGCAAGTAGTTAGGGTGAACAGCTTCCTAAATGTGGACATCATCACTGTCTCAGTTCTTACCAATTGAGGCTGTGTTGTATTTTCATACAGGGTGGTTGATGTTTATAAGTTGTTTGAGACAATAATGCCTGCCATTATCATTAGCCAAAGTTTCACCTGCCACTTCTTTTCAGTAGCCTGTAACTTGCTGAATTCTTGCAACTGGATCTGGAATCTTCCAGAGTACTTCAAAAACTTCAAAAACTTCAGCTGAGGGAGAACAGGAGCTCTCGGAATATAGATCCCCTTGGAAGTTTTCTTTTTACTGTTTTAGTTTTGCCCCGAATTGTTAGCAAGCAAATTACACCCCTTTGGCCTAAAAGGCCATGAGGATGACAAAACTTCCTGAAGTCATGAGAGTGTTTTCAAGAACTATAGCATATGTCATTAGACTCATTAGTTTTACAGTCAAGTTCTGCTGGCGTTCTGTGCTGAGCTTTCGGAGTCCGGACGGAGTGGGACTTCCTCATGACTGTGCTGTCCTTAAGCGCAGAGGTAGCTCCTGTGTGCTTTTACTCCTCTGAGGCACAGGCACTGTGGAGAAGAAAGCATCCTGCCAGGAAGAGGGAACTGGACAGGGAGCCACAAGTGAAATGGATTTCTGAGCGTGAGTTATGTAGCAGGGAAACAACACTTTAAGGTCAAGGATTCTGTCTTTAAAATCACTTCCATGTTCTGGGATTCATCTTGGTTCCTCTCCTGTCAGCAGTTCAGTATCTAAACTAAATGCCTAGAAGCATTCAAGAGCTAGAAAACAGCAAGATTAATGCTCTCCACAGTTCTGTTTCACAGCTTTATACTGGTGGGCTGATGCTGTTAACGTCCTGGGTTTTTTTCCAGAGGATGCTATCTTGTGTTACTAAATTATTAGTTTGTCTCTCTTAATACTGCTCCTGTGTCTCTCTACGCCTGCTCGTCTGTCAGAACACCCACCAAAGAGAACTGTGGTACGATGTGATAAAAAATTGGAAGCGTTTGGTGTGTAACCCTCAGGTTATCTAAAGTAGCTGTGAACTGTCAGCTCCATTGCTGAAGGCAGTTGAGTATCTTTAAAGGGGTCCTGGGTCTGCAGTGCTAAAATCTTAAGCATGCCTCGTGATCTGAAGACTGTAATGGAAATAAAGTATTTTAAGTATAAATTGTGTTATGAACTTGAGAAGTCTCCCAAGAAATCTGAGCGTGTTATTCAGCTGTTGAATTCTACGTCAGCTGGAGTGGAAATGTATGTTGCATGTAACAGACTTTTTAGACTGACTTCATAGGTTTTTTAAGCTATTTATTCTGTTGTGTGTCGTCCCCTGTCCTCCCCTTTCTGCTAAATGTGTTTTGGCTTTCTAGAAAGCAGGAGACTTTGACAAGACAGAATACCGATTTTTTTTTTAAAAAACTTTAAAGATTTTTTTTTTA
Organism: Anhinga rufa; assembly: GCA_013400875.1. Classification (NCBI taxonomy): domain Eukaryota; kingdom Metazoa; phylum Chordata; class Aves; order Suliformes; family Anhingidae; genus Anhinga; species Anhinga rufa. Next base: position 9,082 of record VZTV01071443.1, on the reverse strand, counting down.
ATGAAGTATTTCAGCATCCATTGAACAGAGTGCCGCTGGTAAAATATACTTGATATAAAATTTTGAGTATGTACTGTGTCTGATCCATATGGAGGTACTGTGCCCTTTCTTGTAGTTGTTCACACACCCTCTTTGTGGTTTGAAGTGTCCAGCTCTACTGTGCTTTCATCCATTATGGGTTTTCCCTGTCAGCAAGATCCTCTGCTGCATGTAGAATTCAGCTGAAGCTCTGAACTTGAAGCTTCCCCAGTAAAGAAGACCAAATACTCCAAACAGTATGTAAAACGCTAGGGAAGGCTGACAAAGTTTAATCGGTTCTTAAGACCCAGAGTCTTCAGTCCTCTTTAAAAAAGAAGCTTTAAAGTCTTTCTGAAAACTTTTTAAATTTTGGTGAGAAACATCTGGCAAATGTTTCTCTGTCAGGCCCTCATACAAATTATAATCACAGATTTTTTCAGTATATGAGACTTGAGCTTAGTCTAAAAATGTTTTTGCTGTTACCTGTAAAGTGCTTGAGAAGTCTTCATCATCCGTTTCATTCCAGGCCAGCACACAGGTATTTTGTTCAAAGTGTGTTATTAATCTGCTCGGAGAAAAACAAACTAAGAAAAGGGGTATAGCGCTTTTTTTTTTCATGAGAAGGGGTGTATTTTTTTTTTTAAATCAAAGCTATTAAAGTCAACTTGTGGCAGCATCCCAAAGTATGTTTATTGTGCTCCCATTATCCTCTGCAATCTCTAAGAGCTGGCAAACCTGCATTTACCTCACAGTAGTGAAAGTTGACAGGTCCAACCCTGACATGATGTTTTTACTGTCCTTCGCCCACCTCCATTTAATTCTGTCTTCAGGAGCAACGAGTTCATAGAATTAGTATCCCCATGCCTCAAGATATGAAATACAGGGGGGCTAATAGTGGAATACCAGCTCTTGGAGAGAAGTCTGTAGCGTAACTGTGTGCAGTCCTGGAGTTTTGGGGTGTTTTCTGCCAAAACAACCCAAAGCCAGACAAAATTCATAAAAGCAACAAAAACGATGGCCGAAAAAGCAACCCCAAACCATCTATTTTACGCACAGCAAGGCTGAGGGGGGTAAGTAGCATCTCCGGATGGAGACTGGGCTCGAGCCGCCGGTTCTCAACAGCTCTCTAGCTCTGTGTGTGCTTGCTGTGAGTGAAGCAGCGACCCGCGCCTCGCACAGCC
>VZTV01071440.1:0-43267 GCA_013400875.1 Anhinga rufa | reverse complement strand
TACCAAGCCTGCAGCATTTTTATAAAAATGCACAAGGAAGGGATACAAGGGTGTCGCACAGTGGACATCTAATTGCCACCGTACTCTCTGAGCACATCAGATGTTGCCTCTCATGCTGGTTATAGATGTGGTGCTCCTGCCTTCAGAGGTAACATAAGCACAGTGCTGACTGGGTGCCTGTTGGAGCAGTTCTGGGGATAAAGTGAAATATCATTGGGATTATCACATAAGTGATCTATATGGGCTAGGAGGCAAGTTCCTCGTCCCTCCTGAGCTGTGCAGTACAGTGTGGCTGGTGCCTGCTCTTGAGAACACTTGCACAGGTGACTGGTCAAGTCAGGTGGACTCAGTCAGCACTAGCCAGGAGAAGACTTTGCTGGCCTAATACTGAAGTCCCTCGGGTGCTTTCTCCCCTAGCATGCCTTGTCTGCCTGTCTGCCAGCCTAGTAAAAGCTTCGTCAGCCCTCTGACTGCTCTGGGCTTTCCCCTTCAGTGTGTTTTCATAGCAAGTGGCCACAGTTCCTTTTTTTGGATGGTGTTTTGTTTGGTTTTTTTTTTTTGAAGGGGGGAGGTGAGACTGTTGATTATAAAGCAGCTTAAACTCCAGTCTTTAATTCTTGAATGTTTACGCTCCCAACTAATTCCAGTGTGGCTCGCAATAGGGGAAGCTGCTGTGATACCTCCTATATGCCAGGGTTGTCCGTTTTGTCACTATCAGTACTGTGGATCTGGGGTGAAGTTTGGAGATGCAAGAAAGCCTATGTGTATTCATTTTTAAACTAAACGTCTCATTTTTCTTCCCCCTCCCCCTTCCCTCCAGGCTACTTCTGTTCTTGATGTCAGATATGCATCTGCTTCGTGAGAAGGTGCTGTAGCCTAGAACAATTTGTGTTGACTACTGTGTTATCCAGGATATCAGGTATTAGCAAACCTCAGACAGCCATCTGCATCATATCTGTGGACAAGCAGCTATTACCAAAAAAAGGCAAACGCTTCCAGTCCTGTGCTACATCTGCCTTAATCTCCCCTCATTCCTCCATACTGCCTCCACTTTCTTTCAAAAGCACCCAGGTAGCTCAGCTCTCCATTTCATCAACGTCCTGCTTAAGCATGGGGATTTCTAGAACCAGTAACACCTGTCTGTAAATTTTGACCAACCTGCAAAACAAGAAGCCCCCACAGTAACTCTACACATTAGGAGTTCTTATAATACTTGGTCCGTAGGGTATAAGTACATATTGCTGCATGGCCTTGTGGTCTCCGCTTCCTGTGTATTCTTACGATGACACTATTATTAGCGAGCTTTCTATAAAGGAGAGGCCTGTGCACATGCCAGTGGTGTCAGGTTTGTTCTGAAATGACAGGGCATGTTAACAAGCAATCTTGAATAATGCAAAGTGATAGGAAATGTTATTTCTAAGGTTTGGTCAGTCCAAGGTTGTAAACATAACTCATTACACTTCTGGTTTGTGCAATTCTTTCCACTGTATTTGTGTGTTCTTGCTTCATAGAAAGCTCCCTAATTGAGCATTTTATTCCTGTATATTTTAATGGCTTTTATTTAGTGCAAAAGGGAATACGTAACCTGAAACTGTTTGATACGCTATTTAACCCCTGGCATTCAGCATTTGCATTGTAACTTGTTAAATGAGTGCTACACAACTTTCTTTTTCCTGATCCTCTGCGGGATTAAGTCAAAACAACTTTCTCTGGTGCCTCTCCTTTTGGAATATGTGCCTTTTTACATTTGGCTACTGTAGGTCACTTTCTGTCCCAGTGTCTCATTCCTCTTCAGAGCGCTGTTTGCCAAAGACATTAAACTACTTCTCCTACTGGAAGTCTGGATGAGGGTTGGAGCACAAAATTCAACCTTTAGGTAGTTTTTGGTCTTGGAGGTCTAATGGAGAAGAACTGGGTTAATTTCATTGGCCATTTTAACCCTTCTGAAGCACACATCGCTTTCATGTTCTGAACCAAAATATGCAATTTAAAATCTAAGAGGTGCTTTTCCAGATACTTGGTGCATGCAGCTTTCAAATCCCCAGCTCTCTGCTCGGATGACCTGTGCTGTGGCCTACCTAGCTGGCTTGAACTGGAGCTGTTCTATAAAGTCCTGTATGAGGACTTTGCACCTTGAACAAGGTAGTTGCTGACTGCCGAGCAGACAGTGTTCAGAGAAGCTAGAAGCAGCAGTATTACTTCTTGGCCAGTGGAAAGCTGCAAAATAACACTAGTCACAAAGCATTTAAAAATGGTTAATATAATGATGTTGGAAGCAACCACCAGGTGTCTTTGCAGGTGGATAAAAAGGACCTTTTTGCCTCTCTCCGTCTACAGAGGGTTCAAGCCAAGATGACACACAGCAATGTATGGCACCAGCCTCCCTTTAACACAACCTGAAATGAGCTAGTCCATGTCCTGGCCTGCAGCTGAGGTGCTGCAGCTCGGAGTCTAGCCCCAAACTTGGTGCTGATGTTTGAGCTGCTGGGCTGTGCCATGCTGTGTGCTGTGACGACTCTGTTCTCTGTACCTAAATGAGGTAGGCTAATGCCAGCCAGCTAATAGAGCCAGCTATGACTCTACTCCTGCAGTGTAGACACAACCCAAGGAAAGGCAGGGAGGAGGTAGCTTCATGTACTGCTGAGGTGGTCTCCTCCTTGGGCCTTGTGTGAAAAAAGTAATTCAACATCAGAAATCAAGCAACAACACACAGGCGAAGGAGCAGAATAGTCATTTTGTGGGGCAAGCTAGAGCTTGGAGCCCAAAAAGGGCCTGTTTCAGCCACTTGGCAGCTGTTTCTGAGTAGTTTCATTCTGGTCACTCCAGAGAGATCCTTTGAGGTGATGGGAGGATGAAAGGGAGCTATTCCCTGTCCTCTGTGTTGGAAACTTGTAATCCCAAGTTTGTGGCAGCCTCTCTACAGCTGTTGATGTGAACTGGCAGCTCTGATGGTGGCCGTGCAGACGTTCCTTCAGTCCTGTGCCAGTTGGAGTTGGGAGTCTCTTGTGGGAAAGGACACTAGTTGTTAGCCAGTGTGAATTAGGATTAAAGACAGGCAAATAGCACTGTGAATTCAGCTAACAGTTCTGGTCTACAGCAATGCCACTCGTTAGAAATACTCTATTAAACCTCCTGCTGGTACCAATGCACAGAGACAGGATCTCGCCAGTGTGAGAGGGTTGTGTGAGCTTGCATCCCAGGTGGTGAAACTCATCAGGAGAGGCTTCTGCTGGTGAGTTAAGTTACCTGTGAGGACTTTTCATCGGTTTTTGCCCTCAAATCTGTCCATCTTGTGATCAGAAAAGTTGGTTTTGGCTTCATCCCCAAGGGGTAGGGGGAAACATGTATAATTCATGATATTAGGAAGAAAAAAGTTGTTTAAATTACTTTTCAGTTGACTGCTATCTTATTGTAGTTGATACATACAATATAATAGCACTGTATTTTCAACATTTAGTTTCTTACATTCTCTTCAACTCTGTTTTTAAATGCGATAAAATAATTTTAGCTTTTGAAAGTTTAAATGGTTTGGTCTTGTTTAGGTGCAGACCCTCTTTCTTTTTTAAATGGGTCAAGCATTAGATACATCAACTGGTTGCATTCTGATTAGAAGGGTCCACAAAGATAACTGCATAAGATAGAATATTCACTTAAATTTTGTTTCTTAAACTATCAATGTGAATGTCATAATTATATATATTTTGTGGAAAATGGGAAATTATTTCTCCTAAGTATAAGTTATTGTGCAAAATATGGTATCGTTAAAGAAAATGATAGTTTAAGTTTTAGTTTTAGAAATCTTAAAGATATAAAAGTGTATTGCATATGCATAAACAAATTTCATTTGTTCTATTTAATTTTTATGTAGTTGTGTAAAGTGCTAGGTAACTTCTTTTTTCGCTTATCCATTAAAACCACCTTGTTACTTGAATATTCGTGTTTAACTGGTTTGAAACAGTGATCAATTTTTGTAATATAATCTTATAACCAAGGGAAAAAATACATGCCTCAGTTGTGCTTAACAATATAGCAACAATGTACAATCAGATGCTTAAGACCATAGTAGCCATAACTGGTAGTGCAACCACAATGGTTGTGTCTTGATATATTTAATACCAATGGGGATGATGAATTCTTAATATATTTTTACAAGTTTGCAACCAGGAAGACCCCATGAATATCCACTAGAACACTTTTTTAATAGTTAATATAAAGAGTGAGACTCTTACTCTCTTAAAGCAATGTCCTGACAAACATTTTTCTTTCCTGTACAAATACATCTGAAACATTATGTATTAAAATATGCTCATTGTCACTTTAAATTTCAGTTTTTACTTTCTAAATCGCTAATATGCTGTTGGTATTCTTGCACATCAAATGAGCCAAACAGTGCATTACACTAACTTGATCACTGGATTTGTGAATATAAATCTCCAAGTCGATGAAGCGCAAAAATAGCATAGGAGATTTTTCTGATAATGCGTTTTTCAAATCTGTATGAAATTATGCCTAGTCCATTCAGTGATGAGTGGCCTGATATTTACTCTTTACTAAAAAAGAGAAATTATTTTTATTAGCTCCAGCTTGTCTTCAGCAAGTCAAAATCTAGTGATCTTGTGCAATGCCCCTAAAGCAAATACTTTCTGCCACTCCCTGGATTAATGCAGCTTTTCCTGTTGATAGTAAAGCACAATTGCAGTGAAAGTTACAGTTCAGAAGATGGAAGGTCAGTATAGTCTATGCATGTTGTATAATAATGAGTGTTTACATTCATATTCTCCTAAAATAAAATTTATACTGGAGTGTATAGTATTCCATTATGTAGATTTTATCAATTTTGTTAACTGCTTATAGATTGCTTAAAAGAAGTTTTTTCAAGATTTTAAAAGATGTATAAGGTTAAGTTTGCAAATATAATGCTGTATAGCTTTTGAAGTGCTAAAATACTCGTTGGGATTTTAAAGAAAATATGTTGTAATAATGCTGTTGTAAGTAATATTTTAAATGTCTTTTTTGCCTGTTTTCTATTATTCAGCACACTTACTGTGATGAATGTTCATAGCATTATAAAATTGCTTAGCCACTGAAAAGTAACATTTGGTTTTGAATTATTTTACTGTATGAGGATTATAGTGGGGTAAATTCCTTTGTGAAATTCTACATAATACATTTTTCTATGATTTCCAATGTTTGCTGACATCAAATAAAATTTTTTCAAGCCATTGATGTAATAAAATACGTAGTAAAAAGTTACTGATGTAAAATGTCGTTCTGAAATGTAATTGATCCCCTACCTTTCAAATTTTGGCCAGGAGAACTGACCAGAGCTTGCCCCCTCCTGTATTGCATCGTCTGTGTGTAGATGTCGTCGGAGTGCAGGTTTACTGCTGCTGGAGTCAGTGGGCAGAGTCCCCGGCTCTTGGGAAATGGAGCAGCCTTTAGCACGGTGCTACCAGCTGGAGCTGCCTGGTGCAATTTGTGCCAGTGGCCCTGGAGAGACGGCCGCTCCCTTCTTGATGGTGCGGCATACTCCTTCCCCTGGCTGTGCAGCCACGCTCTGCAGTCAGGCATCGCCTTCAGCTGTGACGAGACAGCTCTTGTGTTTTGAGAAGCGGTGGGACTGGGATGCTGGCTTGTCTTGAGGGGTTAGAGCCAGCGTCTAGCTCGTAGGGTATGGATGGAGACTAGCTGACAGTGTCATCGCTGTTGTAATGAGGACCTGAAGAATAAGCTGCTGCCTGCTGCATGCAAAGGGCTGGCACTTGGCTGTACAACTTAACAAGATCGTCGTATTTGTCCTTGTTCTGCATTTAAAATACAGGGGGAAAGGTGACTCTTACCCTTGAAGCTTGGCTGTGTGTAGATGTTGCTATCACAGATGCTCAAAATGTCTGGAAATTTTGCACTGGGGTTGAACCTTGGGCTTTTCAGGAAGGTAATATTTTCTGTCTTAACGTGCTGGGTGCAAAGCACTAAATGCAGAAGCACAGATAAGATGTTACAGGGCAGCTAGGGGAAAACTGCTCTGTGTTGTCTTGTTACTGCTGGTACCCCACCTGTTGAATGTGCTTTGTGAGTTGGGTGTTAGCACAGGACTAACAACAAGGAGTTTTCTGCTTTGTTTGCATGTGTTAAATGTAGCAGAACTAATACAGCAAGGTAGCGTGGTGGTTTCCAATGCTGTAGTGTATGGAGGGTGGGAATCGGTCATGCCTTTCTGTACTGTAAAGCAAGGGGGACGGGAGGGAGACAGGCTTGGGGTCTTGAAAGCACTTGAGGATGTTTCCTTACTGGAAAGCATCTTTTGTAATTTTCCTGGTGGTGGAGGATACGGTACCAGTATTGTAAGGTAGTGATCCGCTTTTTTTAGTGGAGGAGTTTGACTCGATCTTTCAGCTCTTAACCTGCAGTACAAACCAGCCCTGCTGCCCCCTCCCAACCCCAAAGTAAAGAGAAACAAATAAAAAAGAAGGAACTTCCTCACCTTTCAATCAGGGAGCATAAGCAGGTGAGGAAGCTGGGACATCCTCTGCCCAAACACATACCTGAGGAATCTCCTGAGGAGTCCAGAAGCAAAGGTAAAGTAGTGCTAATGCTGCTGTTTTCAAAAACACAGGTGCTACTCTTCCACATAGTAATGGTATGTGTCTGTAAATGGGAATGCAGTGTTGAATTAATGATGAATGGAATTAAAATGCTGTGTTTAGTATTCCTGACAGTCCGTTTCCTACATAAACAAATCGGTATCAGATAACTTCCAGTGTTGAAGTCTTCAGGCATCAGCACTTCAGCAACTACTATGGTTCGACTTTAAGGTCTGACCTTAATTAAGCTTTGGACCTTAATTGAGAATGGGAATATGTGTATATGGGGAAACCTTAGTTTCCAGAACACATGCATGTGTCTTCCAGGCCTTTCCCATCTCTGTAAGCTGTGGAGTATGAACAACACAGCAGCGCTGAGCACTTCTCCCTTGGGATAGGAGCTGCCTTGCAGGATGCAATATGAGCTGGAGTTCAGGCTGAAATGGAAGAGTTCAGTGTTGGTGCTGTTTGTGTGCTGAGATCTTAATCTAATCCCCAAGTATCAGCTTTATGAAATAACAGTGTAAGTGTGGATTTTATTTCATAAACCAACTTCCAGTCTGAAAGATACAGTGTGATGTTTGAGAGAACTAGGTATCAATTATCTCATTCCCCTCTAAACCATGCTCTGGCTTATCCACCCAAATCATCTTTGAACTAATAAGAGCAAGTGTAATTTCTGGTCTTGCTTTTAGTAAAGAGTAAACAAAATGTACATGTGTGTATATAAAGAACAAAACAAAACCAAAAAGTACCCCCCAAAACTCAGCGAAGGGCCCGCTGACAACGGTAGAGGAATTGTTTGCTTTTCCTGCAGAAGGGCCAGGGAGAGAATTACTGTAAAATATTAAGGGGACTAGTTTCTGAAGTCTTCCAGAAGGGAAATCTTGAGGATGGTAGCATAGAGGAGGTCTGAACTTTTATCAAAGATGGAGAAATCACCTGGAAGCTTCCCCTACTGAAAGGAAGAAGGCTGCAGGCCTAGCCTAACAAGGGCAGGGGCTTGTAAGGTGGGGGAAAACATTGATCAGTCATGGAGTTTACACTGGGGAGGTCAGAAAATGGGAGTAAGAGAAGAACTGACACGTCATGCTGACTTCTGTTTGTTTCCAGCTGGAGACAGTGGTGAGGGAGAGGTTGAGATGTTGGTTCTGATTCTAGACAGACCTTTAGTTTTCACAAAGGTAGTTTGGAACAGGAGAAGGTGTGTGGGGTGGTGGAAATAAAATGTGCACGTGTGAACTGGGAAGAGCTTCTCCCAGTCTGCACGCTTTGAGGGAGCAGATGTAATTTGTCTGACACCTAGCATATGAAACAGTATGGCTTAGCAAGACCTGAATAAGCTTTTAAAATGGAAGATGATACTATGTGGCTGTCAAAACTGAACTGATTTCTAAAAGAAAAAGATGAATAGGAGATCTAGGCAGCTGCAGACTTCTTGATACTGCCTTGTGTATTCAAGGTTTAGAATAAGTCATGATGGAATGGAGAATTAGGTGAATTAATAAAATAGAAGAATGGGTGCAATGGGTTTGCCAGAGAAAGACTTGTGCCTGACTAGTCAGTCACAAGGTGTGGGATTCATAAGTGGATATGGATATCGCTGCCTGAGCTCACTGTCCAGAATCTCTTAGAGAGAAATAAGCTTTTCTAGGGTGTAATTAATTTAATCCCAAATTAGATGTTGAAGACTGATCTAAAGTATTACATCCTGAAAGTGCTTATTTCTCTCCTTATTATAGATTGTAGGCAGTGTCTCAGATATGGAAGCTGGGCATTAACCACGCTAGTGCCACTGCTGCCTGGGCTTAACCCCAGGAGGGGGCAAGGACTTAGACCCCTCACTGCAGCGCTGGGCATTGTACTTCCAGCTAGACAAGGAAACGTTGATGCTATCATACCAATCCTTTGAAAAGCTCCTCTGGGGTATTGTGCACAATCCTGGTTCATCCCTCGGAAGACAGATCTGTCTGAGCAGGTGGAAATGAAAGGAAGGCACCCAGTGAGCTTGGCTTGCTTGGGCAGGTGGAAGAGGGGATGGGGGTTGTTCCTGTTGTCTGTACATGGCGCCCTGGGGTCACAGATAAAAGTGCTGTTGATGGGAGAAAAACTGGGCTGGATTTTAGTCTGTCCTTAACCTAAGCGAGGTGATCCTTCCAGGTTAGGGACAAATCCTAAGCTCTGAAAGTACGTGAAGGAGGTGCCATGGTTACTGAGCTGAACTCCATACGGCAGAAAATTCTTTCCAGCTCCCTGCTTCTTGGTACGGATGGGTATTGGGCAAGCTCTGGTTTGCCAGTTGGGTCCACTCTTAGCTGCCACCTGGTTTTCTTGCTCCAGGAAAGTAACGGTGTTGACTCACAGGGATTTGTCCTGTTGGCAGGGCCACAGCTTCTTGTGGAAGGGTTCTCTGGGAGACTTACTCTGATTGTATCTGTAGTCTTCCACTGTTCTGGGCACCTGGCTGCCTGCAGGTGGCCAGTGCATTGCAGAGGCCAAGCAGCTCTCTAGTATGAAAGATAAGAGGAGTCTGCTGTGAGCATGTGAGAGTGTGCTGGCTGTGGATTTTGAGTCCAAGCTTGCAGCAGGATGAAGCTGCTGGCTGACAGCTGCATGGGTGAAAGCTGGGGATGGGGGGCTCCCTGGAGCTGTCAGGTCCAGGACTATGCTCTGCGGGGTGGGATAAATGGCTTTGGGGTAGGACAAGACTAAGAGAGATGCCCTTGGCCAAGTAAAAGTTGTGTTGTGGCACTCTGGTCTGGATTTGCATGTGCTATTCTGGGTGCGGAAACTGATTTGAAGAAGCTTTGACTCGCTCCAGTCACCTTGCCTGCCTTGGACCGCAGCCCACAGCAACTGGGCCACTTGCCATTCTCCTGGTGCCAGACGCAGGACCTCACCGCTGGTGTGGGGAAGCTTGGGAAGGGCACTCATGGGAGCACCAGCAGATCCAGAGGTTCCTGCTGTGTTGGCTTGGGGATTTTGTGTTGGCTTATGTTTCCTTTTTTCCTTATATAAGATGAACTGGGTTCCCTAGAGGACAGATTGGCTTGAAAGATTGTTTGTTTTAATTTCAGTAGCTACTGGATGTTGAGTTTCCCCAGACTGCAGCGTGGCATGTCCTGTAGGCTTGTCTCCATCATTGATAACTGAATTGCTTGTCCTGCTTTCCTGTAGGGAAGGTCCCTACTCCTGTCCTGTGCTCTTCCTTGAGAAGGAGGATTGAATCTGCTCACTGCCATGAGATGTAGTGGGAAATCTGGGACAGAGTTGTGAACTTCTGGAGCTTCTAAACAAGTATGTCCTCCTGAAGGTCCCAAATTAAGTTGCTTGTTGAAATATGCCTCTGACAACAGAACTAGCTCCCCTGTGGCTTGGTACCTTTNGGACGGACACACGACACGACGACCGACAGGATGACCTCACTGGACCCAATTTCCATTCTTTTGGGCCATGGGTCCCACCTCTCTTGGAGACAGCTTGGGGTAGAACCGTCATCATTCACTAAAGCCAAAACTTATTCTTGCATATTTCCTATCATGTTTGGCCTTTCTAATACAACTTTAGGGACAGCTTTTCTGATGCCAAAAGTAGCTTTGAGCCTCTGGTCAGTATCTTGTGCTGTTAATGTTCTCCCTTAAAAAAATAAATTCAAAACAACTATTAAAAAACCAAAACCAAAAGCAGTTAATTGGATGTTCTAGTTAAGCTAATTCTGTTTTGCTGCATGGCTGGTTCTCTCCTTGCACGATCAAGTCTTACTGATACAAGTATTCTGAGAAGATAACTTTTAAGCTTAATCAAATTCTCTTTTCAAAGTATTTGTATAAAGATTCCAGTTTCTGCAATTAATCATGGGAGGCCCTGGGTTCAGCACCATGCTGTACTCTGGAAGCAAACAATACCCCGTGTCCGTGCTCCATCACAAGCAGCCTCTTGCTTTGACTTTCAATGAGTGACCCAGAACCACAGTGGGACTTAGCAGCAGAAAAATAATTTGAGAACTGTGCTATGCACACAAGGAAGATAAACTAGTTAAGCAGTTTGTTAGGAACAATGCCTTCAGCCCTAGGCATGGATGTATAGCTTATCTTCCTCCCGGTTTTATTTCTGTGCATTGCTAGCAGTGAGTATTGGGATCTGCCCAGGGCTCCAGATTTGTGGTTCAGAATCCAGTGTCAAGAAAAAAGATCCATAATAAATAATTATGAACTGACTTTCGTCTTCACTGCCCTCAAATGCATGCTGCCTAGTGCCTCCATAATGTGAAATACATTCAGTCCTCTTCTGCCAGCCTCTCTCAAGCTGCAGAGAAAATCTCTTACAATAAGAGGAGAAAACTTAATTTTGATATACATACATATACAAATAAAAATTGCTCGTGGCTCCCTAACTTCTGCTGGATTTCCCAAGATATTTTTGTATTAATGCTTTAAACTGCAAGTCCCCCACGTGAGGATGGTCCTGCTATAGGCATTAAATAAATAGTAGGGAGCCTAATCCAAGTCTTGTTATTTGCTTTTACGTAGTCTGCAGTAAGAGTTGGACCAGGTGGGTAGTAAATAACTTGATAACATTAGAGCCAACGCAGTTTTAAATGATTACCCATCAGCCTCTCATTAGTGTCTAGGGCCAAGCAGAAACTTGACAAGGAAAGATGTGCCTTGCTAATGAAGGAAAGTGTCAGCATGCTGTGAGAAGCAGCAAGATTTCAGCAATGCTTTATCGACCCGAGAGAGAATCTAGCACCTCTGAATTGCTTCCTTGTTGGTTGGTGAACCTGCTTTGAGGACTTGGAGGAGGGAATTATGTTGCATTCAGGAAACTCTACTTTTTACTTTGTCCACTGGAGATGATAATTTCCTGGATGAAACTGGTTAATCTTGAGGATTTCACTAGTAATATGTGTTAACAAGAGGGCAGTGCCTTCAAACTTGGGTGTGGTCCAGGTTTCTGTCCTGCAATATTTTGCTTTTGCTCTGGTATGAAAAGAAAAGTAATCTGTAAAAGCGAAGAGGGTTTATGTCATTTTTGTTGCTGTTCTTGCATTTGAAGGTTGCTAAAAGGCAGTGGAGCCATCTCTGTTTTTCTTGTAAAGGTGCATTTTTTCATTTAGTAACTCAGTCTTGTTTCTGCAGCCTCCTGGGATGGAGAGGTCACACTGCTGTATAAATGAAAGCTGAGTAATTGAGATGGCTTTCAGTGGTTTTACATTTTGCTAAAAAGTTTAATATTTACTTAATGCCCTGTAAACACTCAGGAGAATACATCTTTGTTTAAAAATTCAGAACCTACTAAGGCCTTCAAACAACTGCTGGTCATTTGGGGGATCTCACAGCACTGCTGACAGTCGTTAACGTGCTCATGGAGGAGAAGCAAAACTATAATTTCTGCTAATTTCTGCCAAAACTAAGTCAGCGTTAACTCACCTGTGGGCTCAGAGTAGAGAGTAGTAATGTCACACATCAACAAGATTGCTGGGCTCTGCTCCAGCTACAGGCTAGCGTGGGCGTCTAGAAATCAACAAACGGTATCTTGAACCTGAGTTGGGAGTAGTGGAAGCGCCATCGCAGTCTGTGGGGGAGGTGGGGCTTGGGATCTCTGCCGTGGTCCCATCTCTAGGACCATTCCCGAGTAATGGATGAACGGTTTGGTCTGTTTTCCACACATCACAAGATCCAAGTTTCATGACAGCCTTTTAAGGCAGGTTGTTTTCATAGAACAGCTGGAGCTTTGGAGAAGGCTGTCCGAATTTCTTCAGCGTGTGACTATTTTGGTTCTAAATGAGTTGTTTTGTAGGCAGACCCCAAGGGCCACTTGCCTGGGTGGCTCTAGCTTGGCTTGGTTTATTTTTCATGTACTAATTATTCCTGTGAGATTCAGTCTGTGATTTCTGTTCAGCTGTTTAGGTGTCTCGGTTGTGAAGACAAAGTAACACGTCATTTAGGTAAATTAGTATGTGAAAACTGTGTGTCCCGAAGTGTTTGATTAATGTTTGCAGAAGCCTTTGGAAGCCATGTGTTTGTGGCTGGAAGCTGGATAGGGCGTGCGTGCTGCTTTCCCAAACATTGCTTGCAGAAGAATCTTGGGAAGAATCTGTAGACCCTGCAAGAGGAAGGGGCATGGAGGTGTCTTCGCATTTCTTCACTCCCTCCTACCTCCACATAAGAAAAAAGGTCTTTTGTGTGGGAAGCTTGGTGTAAGGGTGGATTGCTCCAGCAATCTACTGTTAAAAAATGAACACCTCTTGTTCAGTGGTGAAGCTGAGGCTGCAGAAGAGTGATGGCAGGAATGGCAGGGGGCTGGAGGGAAGCAGTAGAAGTCCTCAGCAGACGGAAAGGAGGCACTGGGTGAGGCTACACTGTGGGTACAGGGAGCTTCTTGGAGCCCTGAGCAGACAAGATTTATTTCTGCAGGAGATGGTGGATAGGTGGATGCTTTAGCCCAGGATGTGTGGTAGGGCTAGAAATTAGCTCTTGATGAAGTCCTGGAAATGAGGTGGAAAAGGGAACTAATCATTAGCAGAGCAGAGTGACAGATGTGCCAGGTTCTTTATTGCTGTGAAACTTTGAGTTTGGTTGTCTTTCTACACAAACTGTTTTTCGACAGCCTGCGTTCAACACAGGAGTGCCAGGTGGCACCTCCAGCCTGTACTTTGTCAGAGCCAGTGAAGCTCTGAGGAGGAGGACGGGGAAGGTGTTCCCAGTGGCTCTGAAATGTGATTAATCTTGTCAGATGACAACCCAAGCAATACGTAGTCCAAAGGATTGGGAACTGCTTGAATAAATTATGAATCACAAATGATTTATTTGGGGGTTTTCTCTGAAGGGAAGTCTCGATGAGTATAATTTGAGGGGGAGGCACAAGCTGTGCTGGAAGGCATGAAGGACCCACGCGTCTAGTGAAAAATGATTGAGTGGAATGAATCCTTGTAGGTTTTGAAGGCCAGAAAGGCCCACAGCCATATTTTGTGTGGCTTATTCCACCACTCAGGCTTTAATAGCCCTAAAACATTTCAGAACCTGCCTGATGAGCTCTGCACCAAGACCCCGTTCAGAGCCCCTAGGCTGACCATACCTGCAGTTCTTCTGCAGCTCCTTGGGGACTCCTCAAGGTCTCCTGCTGTCTCTGTCCCATGCTCATGTCTCTCCAGGGATGGGTTTTAAACCTGCAGCTCCCACAAGGCAAGCCCTCATTTGCTCAGTTAGCAGGATGGCGGTGGGAGCAGATGGCGTGTGTGGGGCACGTGTTTGGCATTTGTACCAGAGTGAGACGGTTCCTACAAGTCTGGCAATGTTGTTATTTAGCGCAAGGGCCCCATCCAGCCTCCTGAGCCAAGCGGTGCTGTTTTCTTTGGGAGGTGATGTCTCAGGAGAACAAGCCATCTATGTAGGCAATTGTGGGAGCTTGCCCTAATTATCCCTTTCTCCCCTTTCCTCTCCCACACACTTCAGCAGTTCCCATTGGGTAAGAAATACCGATTTATTCATAATGACTTCTGCTTGATGTGAATATTTCCATGGCCTTTATCATATCTCTGCGCTTCCAGAACATCAGCTCTGTCACACCTGTAATTTATTCTTGAGCTGTAACGTAGCTCTTGGAAAGATGCCCAGGTTTGACTTCAAGCAATGATGAATTCACAAGGTCCCTAAGCAAGTTGCTTCAATAGTAAGTTGCCTTTACTGCCTTAATTTGCCCAGCATATTTTTTTTTTCTACTTGGTATATCTCATTGCATCTCCTTCTGCTAGGTTAAGGACTATTAGCAGACACTTCTTCCCAACCTGGTACTTGTAGATGAGGAGTCGCCTACAACATAGTCTCATTTTGATAAATTGAGTAGTATGAGTTTGCTGCTGTCCTCATGAAATGGTTCCTGTTGCCTTCCTCTCCAAACCATGGTGTTTGGCACTGGTAACACGTGGAAGTGAATCCCCCTTCCCCTATGTTTCCTGGCATAAATTTTCTGATAGGTACGTTATCGGATAGGTTCTTGTTTTACAGTTGCATTGAAGATGCTCTGGAAGTCAGGGAACCTGTTTAACCTGATCCTATTTACAAGGTTTCTCTTCTATAAAAGGCGATTTCCTCTCTGTGTCTGTCCTTGTGAGTCAGCCACAACTTGCATGGCAAATAAATATACGCTTGTGGCTGCTTTGTCTGTTTGAGGAACCTGGCAAGAGCCCATCTCCCAGTGAGGCGGGGGATGCTGAGTGCAGAAAGTGATTAAATGTTTGTCTAGCAAGCAGAGCAGCGTATTTAGCTGCCTGGAGGAAAAGCAGGCTTGTGGGACTCGAGCTAAGCTCATTCATTTTCTGATCCCTGAACTAATCTAACTGAAAAAATGAAATACAAAATTGGAGCAATTCTGCAGTCTCTGCAACTCTGTCTCTAATTGGCAAAGTCCAGGCAAGAGGCCCCAGGTGTTAAAAGAAGTCCCTGAGGAAAAAAAATGTGGTTTCCAATTGAGGCCTGGTGGGCACCAAGATCTCGAGGCAAAACTGATTCAGGAGGTGGGGAGCTGGGTTTAGGCTCCTCTGGGAAGGGCGTGGAGGAGGCTCCAGACCCCGTATCCCTTCCTGAGGATACCGAGGGGCACCATGGGCCAGGTGTGCCCCCTCTCTCCTGCAGCGAGGAGCTTTCTAGCTGTTGCCTTTAACTAGAGGCACTGCTAACAGGTTTGCATTCCCTGCAGTGCTCTTCTGTGCCGCCTCTCTGCTGCTGTAGGGAGACATGGGGAAATGGTTTGCTGCCGGCTAGCGCAGCAGTGCACTGAAGAGCCTCATTAGTATGCCAGGCAGGTCAGCTTCGGTATTTAATTTGTCATCTTCCTCCTCCTCCCCTGTTTATCTCTGGTAGCAACCTGTTGCAAGTTTGATCAAAAAAAAAAAAAAAAGGCGGGGGGAGATGAGGTTCTCTGTGCCCAGGAAAAGGGAGCGCAGACCCCCAGTCAGGGCTCCCATCAGCAAATATGAAGTATGGCCAGAGATTAATTAATAAGACACCCCAGATAGACTTGTTGGGCAGGAGATGCCAGGCCCAGAAGAGAGCCTAGTGTCACATCAAGGATGCTCGTCAGTGTGCAGTAACTGATTGCACAAAAATAAACACGTTGCTAAATTGTTCATAAACCTTACCCTGACCATGGGGTCTGTTGGGTTCCAGCTCAAGCCAAGTGCCATCGGTTGAAGTGGGAAAAAAGCAGCGGGATGCTTGTTTTCCCTTGGGAGCAGATGATGGTTCTGGGTTGAGCCTTCTTAAAAGTGACTTTACTCAGAGGTGAAGGCATTCAAATCGCCTCTCCTCCTGGAGAGGATTGCTTTGTACCTAAGTTGAGGAAAGCATCTCCAGCATCTGAAATAATGGGAAAGCTCTGGGATCCGTGGAAGAGGCTAAAGAAAGTATAAATGCGACTACTGAAATTGCCTTCTGCTAATGCAGTGCCGGCAGTGTTTCAGCCGGTTGGTTGGGAGGAATGATTATGTAGATGCTCGATTCTGACCAAGTGGGATTTATCAGAGTCAGCCTGCTGCCATCCGTCAGCAATGGAGAAAAATTATGTTCTGCGCTGGGAGAGGAATTTGCAAACCCCAGTACAAAATGAGTAATAAGGGTAAATCAATTGGAGATGCACCGTGCTTATTCTGGGAACAGCAGAGCAAGCAGCGCAGTGTTTAGTTGAATTGGTAGCATTAGATAAAATGCTGCATTTCATATGTAGGCATCTACTGGTATTCCCTTTATTTTTAGAAATACTTTTGGCTTTTGTAATAATGCTTAATTTTGGTGTTGCAACAGTATTATTGGGAAGAGAAATAGCAGTAACCATGATGGGTTTCTTCTGGAGCACTGTCCCCATGGTTCTCTGGGTCTTGGTGGTAATTAGGGCCCAAAGACCTGCCCGATTTATGGCACCCCTACTCAGGGGTGAGGTATCTGCACGCAGTGTTCCTTGCTGCTGCTGCAGCCATGTCAGGGGCCTCCGGTATGTGCTTTTAAGCTGTCTCTTTGGGGATGTGTCCCTCTTACCATGCAAGCCTCCAGGCCTCCACTTTCTGCAGGGAAAGCCTGGATTCACTCTCTCTTCACCTTCAGCATGTCATTTCTCCTTGTGGCTCCTGAAAAAAGCCCAGAAGTGTTGGAGCCCTCTTACAGACCCACTGCCCTCAGAGCTGTGCAACCAGCAGGTGCCTGTGGGAACACGGGGAGCTTTCTCAAAGCAGGACAACGTCTCTGAGTGCTGTATTGTAAGTGCTTTTATACTGGGTTGGAAAAGTCAAGCCTTCCACTTTGCTTCTCCAGGAGCCACTGTCAGCCCATGGGCTGGCATCCTCTCCCACTGCCCCTCCGCTTCGGTCACCAGCGGTACAGAAAGGAGACTTAAATGGCATGGGGATGATGCTCTTCCTTTTCCACACTTGTGGGAGATGGATTAAAATGATCGTTGCTTTTTTTCCCCTCTAACAGAGAACTGTAATTAAATGTTCCTTTCTTTAATGTCTCCTATGGTAATTGAGAACTTATTAAAGGCTCAATGACTGCTGC
This sequence comes from Anhinga rufa, assembly GCA_013400875.1. NCBI lineage: Eukaryota > Metazoa > Chordata > Aves > Suliformes > Anhingidae > Anhinga > Anhinga rufa. The sequence goes on along the minus strand of VZTV01071440.1, from coordinate 26,136 downwards.
TGCTGCATAGCACTGCCTCCTTGTGCCCAGCACCCCGAGCAAGGTCAGGGGTCTGTTGTGTGAGATGCTCCACTAATATACAGCAACATGTGACTCTTGCTTTAATGACCTCCTTCTCAGTAGATAGCTGGGATCTGTGAACCCCCAAAGGAGGCTTTTTTTTTTTTTGAGATGTTTCCTGAAAAATAGGAATGAGAAGAATACCATATGTCTCTGTGATTGCTTTTAAAGAGGAATGGTAAGCTGTTGAAAATATTACACGGGCTTTTGCCAGCCCATGCTTGGGCTTGCTGATGTGATGGACTGAAAGAGAAGCAGCTTTGTTCAGTGAAACAGTGTTGCTCAGTAGGAAATCTCCTACATGAAAATCTCCCCAATAAGGGCGGCAGCACAGAGATGAAGTGTCAACATGAAGCTTCAGCTGTGGAAAGGAAAATATATTACAGCTCTGAGGAGAAAATGAAAAGAAATTCAGCATGCTTTAACATGCATACTTTGCTAGGACTTCCACCACTCAGGCAGGCTTCCTCTCCTTTGAAAAAATAAAAAATTCCAGTCATTTAAAAATCAAACTGTCCCATGTGTATGAGTTCAAGTGACTGGGCTGTTTTTTTTTAATGTTTACTTCATGCACTTACACTAATTGAAATGCTAGTTATATTGAATGAGTCTTTAAAAATGCCCTGGCCTCAATATATCCCAGCAAATGTCACAGGAAAAGGACATTTAATTATAACCTGCTTCAGGAAAAAAAATCAAGATTAAATTAATACTAATGTCTGTTTGAAAAATATAATAAATGTTAGGCTAGGTGAGGAAGCATGAACAATCATCTGCAGCTTTGCAGGATACTGCTTTTGCAAATTCATGGAAAATTAAAAACCATTAGCATCTTGAGTGCTTTGCAGAGGAGTTTTAGCAGAAGTTGTAGCTATTCCCCTGCCCTCTGGAAGGACCCCAGCTGCTGCGAACTGCAGGTGATGCCTGCCATGGGCTTGGTTGGCCGGAGCCTCCCTCGTAACAGAGCCCATGGTTGGGTGAAAGGTAGGCTGGCTGCCGCGGTGTTGTCCTCTGCAGGGAATCGGGGGCTTGGTGGAGCTGCTGTGAAGGTGGGTGCTGGGCTGGGGACCCAGGGCAGCATCAGCAGGTTGGCTGGGGATGTGGGGGGGTCTTAAACCCTGGTGAGAGGTGAGGCTGCGGGTTACACGTGGCTTTTAGCCACTGGGGACACATATTCATTCCCTATGCAAGCGCTGAAGCAATAAAACATACTGAAACAGCCAACCCAGGATGCCTGTCAGCCTTTGGATGAGTTTATACAGGAGCTGATATGTAGCCAAAGTGGGAGGACTTTTACTGCCATTAGCAGATGTTGGTGGCTGCCACTCTAGAAACAAGCACGGCTGCAAGTCAGCTTTTCTACCTCTGCAGGATTATTTTTTCTTTCTCTAGTTTTCACTGTGCTCAGAACAGCATCAAATTCTTTTCCATCCCCCTCTCCCTCCTCCATCCTCTCTTGTGCCTCTGCCAAGGGCTAAAAATTCCCAGTTTTTGAATGTGAACTTCAAGCTTGCAGCAAACCCTGGAGGTTGCAGTGCTCCGGACTCAGAGGAGCCGATGGTGACCCAGACAGGGCTGCAGCTCCAGCAGCGACTGCTCAGTTCCTCAGCAGTGCTGGCCCCCGTGGGACCAGCCCACTCCCCCTGGGTAGCTCAGTCACAGAGGTACATCCACAGAGTCGGGTGGAGGTGTCCAGGTGTTGGTAACAGCTTCTTCACACAGACAGTACATGCAGGTGGTGGTGGTTGAGGGGAGGGCAGTTGCCTGGCTGGGGTAATGACTTGGATGCGTCTTAGTGTAAGAGAGAAATTAAAATACATTCCTGCCAGCTGAAGGAAGGCATTGTCTGCTTTTCTCTGGCTGAAAACTCTTACTGTTCCCAAAACTGCTCTGACTGGGTTGCTCTGGGATGCTGGTTCAGCCCCACTGTCTTGAAGGAAGGACTTGCATAGCATTGAAAACCAATTTGACAGGACTCGGTTGTGCTCGGCGCTGGCCTTCTTGCTCTTGTGCACCCCAAGTGTCCCTGTGCTGAGCCCCTCAGTCCCCTCCCTGGTGCAATGAGCCCAGCCAGCCTTGCTCTGCAGCTTGGAGAACCAGAGCTGCCATCTCCCCTTTTTCTGGATGGACTTGATGAAGGGTTTCCTGTTTCTTTTATAGGTCTGCTTCCCCTCCAGTAAGCCCTTTGGAGGTACAAGGAGGGTGGAATTGCCCCCAAGCACCCAGAATAATACCTTGTTATATATTTGGATGCTGGGCTGGGACTGTAGGCATCGCTACCTATGCGGTAGATAAGCTTGCTTTGGGTTCAGAGGAGTTTCGTTACAATAACACCCCCCCTCCCCGCCCCGAAACACTTAAACTCGTAACACTCAAGCTGTGGTTTGTTATCTGTTGTTTCCATAGTTGTTATGCTATGACTGGCAGATAGACTTTTAGACAGGAGACCACATGGTTACTGGTTTGTAATCTTTAATAATACTATTTTTGGATTCTAAGAACAATGATCCAAAATCAATATATATTTTCCCAGCATAAGCGGGCCTGTGCCAGCCTTGGCCTGTGAATCTGGCCTCCTTCAGTATGTTTAGAAACATTAGCTTAGTTTTTTTTTTATTCTGTGTCTTTTTCATTTTACTTTAGAGGTATCACTTTCTGCATTGCTTTCACCTACTACTAGGAACTGGGCTTTTATTTTGGTTTTTTTTTCCCTTTTTTAGTTCTGCTTCTCTTTATTTTTTTTCTCAGCAAGCTCCTGTCCTATGATACAAACTTTCACTCAGTAAGGTAAGATGAATCCCACCCTGGTTTCAGATGACGGTGACCAGCCAGCTCATGTGTAGAGGGACCCTGGACAGGCAGTGCAGATGCAGGCTTCCATACTGGGTGTCCTGAAAGTTGGGGGAGATGAACCCAAATGCTGAAGCTTAAGATGTTTTCAGCCCTGGAATAGGAACTTGTTACTTGAAGCACACTCTTCAATATTTTGTTTCCCTCTGATATCTAGCTTGCTTCTATCTATGATAGAAATTATTTTCCTACTGTGATAGCTGACTTCAGCAAAGAGCACGATTACATTTTCTTTTCAACCCTTTTATTGAAACTCTATCTACCCACTCACAGAAGTGTTCCATTTGTAAGAGACCTTCATGCTCACGCTCACGTTTCACTTGCTGGGTGCCTTGGCTTCCCGAGAAATCCTCATGAGTGGTTCCCTTCCTCATCTGCTCCCTGCAGGGATGGACCTTTGGGGTTTCTTTCAAGGTATGTTTCTGTGGATCCTTACCATGTTCTTGTAAACACAGCAGAGTTGCAGAAGCCCATGCGTACTTCCACACTGGATGGCAAACCCTTTGTGCAAATATGCTAGACTTGGCAAATCTTTTCTGGGGTCTTGCAATTCTGGCTTTGCATCCCTGGTTCCTGGGGTTGGGATTTGCTCCCTTGGTCCACCCTGGTTTTCTGGCCAGGATTTGCAGTTGTGATCTACAGCAATGGTGAATCTTTACTGGGCTCTTTCAGCAGGCTCTTTGCCGGCTTTGTGTCTCTGACAGCCCTTACAATCTAGCCTTAAACTAGGCATTTCACCAGGCTCTGGGTTTGATGTAAATCTCCCATCTCAGACCTCAGAAGCTTCTGTCTTTATATGAAACTGATATCCCTCTAATTTTTTTTGTAAGACTGCAGTGTTCTTCTATTTCTTTTCTAGTGTCACCTAATAACCGACTCTTCCCACTTAGCTGTAGACTATTGAGCAAGACTAATCTTTTTGACTGTGAAAAATTATATTTGTTTTACAGCCATGCTTTGCTTGTCTTCCTCTTGAGCATGTCTTCATAAAAATTAAATCTGCATGAACCTTTTTGGACGGTATTTCTGGTGCTAAGCACCTTCCTTCTCTTATTTTCCAAACTCTCACAGGCAAGAGACAAGTGTTATAATCCATTATTTAATTTTACATCTTCTTTCTCCTTTACCCCTGTCTGTTTTATCCACTTGATGCCCTGTGCTTTCAAAGCTCCATGTGTCAATGGGTAACTTTCCTGCAATAAAGACAAGAGATGAGATTTTCAAGGAAAAGGGGTGATTTTACTAAGTCTCATTGCCTTGGTTTTGCCTAGAGCATTGAGTTTTGCAGCCACAATACATCAGTGATGCAAATCCTGCCTGCAAATCTAGTGTGGCTTTCCTGTGTCTGGTCCCAAACTGTAGCACGGGTCTAACTAAGGCAACGCTGCCTCTGGGAAGGGAGACGAGCCTGTAGCGTCCTGAGATATTTATGTGCTTGAGAAGACCAGAAGATTGCTCTTGACTCAAGAACCTCAGACCTGATTCTGCATTTCCAGAGCTACAGGCACAGCGTTGTTCTGAAATGCCCCTTTTTCAGCAAATCCATTCTTACCTGGTCTACTGAAAACAATATACCTTGCAAAGCTGGTATACAATTTACCTCCTAGACAATTTCTGTGAGCTGCCCTGACAGGAATACAATGATTCAAGACTTCAGCTGGATCCTCTGGTATACAAAATCCTGAAATGACAAATTAAGCTCTCAGAAAAAAGGCACTGTGTAATTCCAGAGCCGCTACGGAGCCTTTTGTGTACATGCTGTTCCCCTGCTTGATTGCCCATCATGGTTTATGATGCTTTTTCTTCCCCTCCCCTATTATGTGCAGTGAAAAAATGGATTATTCTGAGCATTTGAACAGATAGTTGCAGCCCTCCTAATCCATGGGAAAGAGATGCTGTAATATTTATTAGTCTGTCAACAAGGATGCCTGGAGAGGAACAAAAAGGAGGTCTGAAATACAAACATGGAAAACAAATGACCACACATATATATATATATATATATGCACACACTATATATTCCTCACAAACCAGCAAAGAGGAAGCCAATCGGTGTGTCCATGGTCTAGAAATGGGTACAGCAGAAGAAAGAGGAGTATTATCACCTAAACCCTCACAAAAACTGCAAATCAACATTTCCTGAGCTCAGCCACTATAAAAGAGGCACCTCTGCATTCCATTTCTAAATTAATTTATATAAAAGCAAAAAACCCAACCAACCCCAGCCCACACATGCCAAAACCCTGACAAATATCCAGCCAGCTCCAGTTCGTGTTGCAGTGGAGATCATTGCTAATTTTTCTGTAGAATGATTTGGTGCCAGACTGTTATCCCAATGCTTTTTACTTGGGCTAGAAATGTCCTGCAGCTCCTTTCTTTCCATCTCCAGGAGTGAGGAGGAGTGCTTTCCACGCTTTCCATGATTAATTGTTTCACATCCTGGAAAATGGAAGAGAAGGCGGCAGGTAAGGGGAAAATAGTAATTCCCTGTGATGCTGGAGACAAGGTCGTGGATGCATCAGCGGCCAAGCATTTCCTCACCTTTTTTAGCAACAAATCTGAATTTGTTGGTGGCTGCGTGTTGGATTAATGCTGAGTTTTATGCTGTGTTAGCAGTGTGGATAACATGAGGGGTTTCTGGCGAGGATTTAATGAAAGAAATTACTGCGATAAACTGAATCTGAAGAGTTTCTGGTCACCGTTGCATGGTGAAACACTAGGAATGAAGGATATAGGTACCTCCTACCAAATCACTGTGAATACCCTCTGATTACCAGCAAGTGCTGGAGGCAGAGCACATGGTGACAATGTGAGTAGAGATGCCGGCTTGGGAGTGGAGAGCTGTGGGTCCAGACACAGCTGGACAGAGGGACGCACTGTGCCCATATGCACCCACAGGTACATGTGCATTTGACATCAAAGCTCGGGTGTCCACAGTGCTCTGCTCCAGTAACCCAGCAAAAGGCTGTCCTCTGCTACTGCAGGCATCTGAGGCAGTTTCCAAACCTAATCTCACCCAGACAGCTCCTACCCTTTGGGACAGGTGGGGAAAGAGCTGTGGAGGGAAACAGAGGTGCAGAGATTTGGGACCAATCTTGGTGGGGGAGCTGATGCTCCTTCCCTGAGAAAAAGCACAGCTTAATTCAGTGCTGGGGGCTGAAAATGTCAGAGGCTGGACCCATCTGGTTTTGGTGGGAACGAAGGAAGGGCTCAGGATTGAGGAAGACAGCAGAAAAAGGGAAAGCAGGAATGAGGGTGATAAAAGGAGAAAAGACAGAACAGGGAGGAAGGCAGAAGGAAGATCCTCTCTTCTGCCTCTCCTGCGGTCCCTCTGGTGCAGCTCTTCCCCTCGGCTGCATGGCCGTGCGCTCCGGCTGGCCTTGTGCCGCAGGTGCCAGGGTGGACACGGCTGCCTTCGCTGCCTTTGCTCAGCGGTGATGGCTGAATGCAGTCGGCCACTTGAGCAAACACAGCGTTTCAGAGTGGTAAAACAGAAAATGAGAACATTGTATGGGTTTTGGTTTTTATTTTTGAGTCAAGTTGCAGCCCCAACCTGGAGACCTTGGGGCTGGCAGGTGGCTGGCTCCTGGTGACAGCATGGTGCTCAAAAGAGCACCTCAGGCCCTGGCAAGCACAGAGCTCTAGGTCTAGCTCAGTAAATTGACCTATTACTTTGAATTTTAACATCCCAAGTTGAGATCCCCTGGGGCATATAACCCTCCACTGCTACTAGCAGGAACACTAGCTGGGACAGGCAGGAGCCAGCCAGCTGACCGACAGCATTAGCCTCCACCCTGCCTGGTCACCCTTTGCAAAGGGAGCCCACGGGGGACTGTACAAAACAATCCCAGCCAAGAGGCTTTCAGCTGTGGTTTGAGATGCAGCCAGATGCATCAGCCGCTGTTGCCAGCGAGAGTGACTTCATGACCTGGACCGAGCGATGCTTGCTTCACGGGGGAGAGCAGTGCACAGCGGTCCACAGGTCCTGAGCACATCAGGGTTAGCCAGAGGCAGCAAGGTCTCTTGTTACTAGCTCCTGGACAGCTTGGCAGTCTGCGGGTAAGTCTCCTGCCAAACGATGATGTACAGCTTATTGCAATGCATGCGGTACAGAGTGCTATTGGCTGGATCTGGCCTTCACAGGGAATGCAAAATGGGTGTTTTAAAGGAACTTCTCTTCTTCATCCAGCACATCCTTTGGCTACAGAGAATCAGTGTGTCCCTATTCTACCTATAGAACAGGCAAAGTTCGATACATACACCTATAGTAGGTGTACCTACTCTAGTGAAGGAGTGTGGGACGGGGTCTCTGGCTTGTTTTATAAGAGCATGACATCAGTTTTACACAGTAAAGACAATTCTGTGCAAACAGCCAGTGCCACCACTGCATCTGCAGTAGCATACCATCAGGTACTCTCTGCTTATTTGGGTTCTCCAAACACTGCCTGCAGTGGAAGAGAATGCAGATGGTAGGTAGGAAAGGAGAATCAGATTCTTATTATCTGTAAGCCTGAAATACATAATGGAGATACTGGGTTTCCCCTGCCCCCCTGTATCTATACTCAGTTTTAGCTAAGCCACTGTTTATTTTTGTGCACCTATAGAGTACCTGTAACTTCTGGAGTGCTCTTTCCCTCTGCATGTGTAACAGAAATTTTAAGTGATTTTAAGCAAGGCAGCCTGTTAGTGAAATGCTAATGCTGTGCTCAAGCTGACTACATTTCATTTGGGTGTCTTTCGCTTCTCAGTTCTGGACCATCAGCCAACTGTGACTTGGGTTCCAGATAAGCAGCTAGAGACAACAAGCTATTGCAGGCAGCTTCCCCTGCCCTCACGCTGCAGCTCACGGAGCAGATGGTCCCAATAAATGCATTTAATAACTTTACACATCAGGGTGCAGTGATCCAAGGAGCTCTGCTTTTCGGGCCAGGCAGGAACCCCTTGTCTGCCATTACTGTCCACAGCCCTGGAAGTGATTGCACACATTTTTAACCTGGCTGGCTGTGTTGCTGCACTGTGTGCAATCGTATAACTCACAAGTAGGAATCAATCCAAGCAGCCTAATTTATAAGCATGATTAGCTGAGGTCGTTAAAGTTTCCTTGGGTTTGAAGCTACTATGCTGTGAGCTTTTAGAGGGAGGTTTCAATTCTGCCCTATCTAACCAGGCAATGCTCAGTTTTGTTCATCCTGAGGTTAGGGGATGATTTTGTTTTCTTTCACATAACCTTTATCTCCTCATTTTTAGAGACAGTAACTGGAAATAAAAAATGAGCATAGTAAAAGCTGGCAGACCTGTTTTCTACTGAGATTTGGGTAGTGCTGGGAATTGGTGAGGGACAGAAATGCCAAGAAAGGCAGAGGTAGAGGGTTCTTGCAGCAGCAGGGGCAGGGTCAAAGAGGCCACGGAGTGGTGGGAGGAGGTGGCAAAGGAGGGCTGTGACATTTCCTAGGGGTCACTGTGTGATACTTAGCGAAGGATGTATTGAAGTGGCTCCCAGGCCAAACAGGAGGCAGGTCAAGCTGCCTGAGGATAGAAAAACAACCATCCTACTCCCCTGTTTTTGATGAAGGGGAACAATGCATGTGCTAAAGCCTTGCAGGCTGAAAGGCAGCATGTTATGTTTAAGACCAGAGGTAACTTCATTAGAGCTGTTATATTTAGCCTGTCCTATAAAGACTCTTATTTCTACAGAATATTACATAGAAACTGTTACTATGTACAACACACTAGAAAAATGTGGTTTCTGTCCCACAGAGCTCACAACCTGCCTCTGCAAATTAACTTTGCTGGCAAAGGTTAAATGGCAAGAATATTTGAATCTGTGAATTATCAAATACATGGATGATGAACTCAAGAGCGGGGAGCAGGTCTAGCTGGGAGATTGAGTCTCCTGTGCTGATGTGATCATGCTTCTGGGGTGGTGAAGGCTCCCATGGGCATCAAGGAGCAGAGCTGGACCAGGAGTCCTGCAGAGGATAGCAGTTTTACACAGAAAAGGAGGAGGCCTGGAGTAAGGGTGAAGGCTACCAGCTCTGCCCAAGCTGTAATGACACTTTCAGAAGTGGACTGAGATTAAATCCCAGCCTGCCTGGATGTTACCAGTGGTCAAACATGGGAACAGGTCACCCAGAGAGAATATAATATCTCCACCCATGGAGATATACAAAGCCTGACCGAGCAAGAGGCTCTGGCTGACCTTGCCCTGGGTGGGGGGAACGACAGATCGTCTCCAGAGGTCCCTGCCAGCCTCAGCCATCCTGATACCTCAAATCACCCAGTCCCATTGCTCCTCTTGCTCCCTCCTCCTGCTTGGAGACACAACTAGTGCTTTGTTGCCCTGTTGTAAAGCTTGAGGAGGATGCCCTGGGCCTCTGAAACTCCAAGGAGAGTGGCAACAGGCTGGCCCAGGGTGTGCTGGGAGGCCAGAGGGTTAACTGTGAGAAGCGTGTGCCTTTGAAACTGGCACTGAAACTCGTCTCTCACTCTGTCTGCTCCCCAGGGAAGGCGTGCAGCTGCCGCTTCCCCTCACACCCCAGACTTGCGCCCTGGGGATGCCCCAGAGCCCCTTCCCACCTGCCCAGTCTCTACCCAAACCTCAGGCCCTGTCTCCCCAAAGGTGGTCTGAAAGTGTTGCAGGGACCTGTGGGACAAGCTGCAGGCTTGGGCTGGGGCAGAGCCAGCCCTCAGTGACCTGCCGCACAGGAGCCATGCATCCTTGAGGAGGTGGAGGCACTGAAGCATCCATCCATCCATCCGAACAGGTGTAAAACCCATGCTCTGGGGCAGAGGGAAGAGCCTGATGAAGGGAGCTGCCCCTGGGGCTCTTTCCACCCCAGAGAAAGGAGTTTGCTGGGAGAAACCACAAGTCCTTTGTAGGCTTTCTGCAGGGAGGATGCTCTGGGGAAGGTCCATGCCCAGGGCTCAAGTAGCTGCTTTCCACCCACCGGTGCTGTTGGACAATGATGTGCCTCCAGGCTTTGTGCAGAAAGCAGGGACTGGGAGACCACCTTTGGTGAGGGCTTGGCAGATGCTGCCACGTGTCACACCTTGCTGGAGAGAGGGATGTGGGTGGCTTGCTTTTGAAAAGCAAGCAAGCATCACCTGGAGAAGTGCCAGACAGCTGCAAGCCTAAGCAGTGCTCCGGTCTGCTCACCAGAGGAAGGCTGGGCGGGTTGGCAGTCTTCCTCATGTCCCGTGGGAGCTGTGCCGGGGTCCCACCAGCCTCTGTGCAGAGGGGATGCAAGCTACCCTGGTGTCCCTGAGGAGGGGCTTTTGGGAAGCCTTCCACATTGATGGGGTCTGGGAGGGAGATGTACGACTCTGAGGCTGATTTCTGGGGACAGAAATGCTTTAGCTAGTTAAAGTTGCTCCCATCGCTCAGCCGAGGCAGGAGCACACTGAAGGAGGCATTGCTGCTGTTTTGGCAGCATGTTGCTGCTCGGTCCAGGCAGTGGGAGGGGAGGAGCCATTCAAGGTGTCAAACGATAGCAAGGAGCTAAGAAAAACTGCAGGGAAATTAATAACCTCAGCTATAAATACTCTGTTAAATTGCCATAAACTGCATGCAGTCATAGCTTAAGATGCTGCGAACAAATGGTCATTCATTCAACTACTGAGCAGGGCTCCTAAACCACAATTAACATAAAAATGCTCTACCTCAAGAAGCCAGAGTTTTATCCTATCGTTTTTCTATTCAGAGCAATATTACAATGCTAGAATGTGCCTCAGCAGCTTTTCAGCCCTTGCCCATAATAAAGAGCAGGTGTTTTCAGCCTATGTTAGAAAGCGGCTGCCTGGTTTTGTGTCACCAGCAGAATCTGAATATTGGGGAGGGAAACTCCTTTGCTAGCTACCTATAAACAAGCTGGTTTCAGATTTTACTTGCTGAAAGGAAGAGGTTTGGAGAATTGGTTGCACTTTGTTTTCCATCTGGGCCATCATGGTACTGCGACCCCCAATGAAAGGTGAGCCAGAGGGATGAAAGCCTGGTTAGGAGTGGCTCAGGGCTTTATTCCTTGTGGACGTGGAGCCGTACACCCGGCAGCAGAGCAGCAGCACATTAAGCTGTCACTAGCGATATGTGTATCCAGCAGTGGGAGATACCAGGGATTTCTTAGCTGGTAACCTCAAGTCTGGATGACTGGTTTTATTACCCCTCTCAAAAATCTGTCTCTTTTCAAATCTCTGCTAAAATCAGTCAGGTTTTGGTCATTGTTGCCTGGAACATGCTACAGAGCAGTGCAATTCTCTGCTTGCTTTAGCTTAATACTTTGAGTGTTCTATTTCCCTGCTGTAGACTGTGGTCACCTACCTAGTAATTAGAAGGTGGATCTTCAAAGCATGGACATTAAACAGAAGCCCACTTAGATTCAGTTTCCTACTGTATATTTATCCAGTTTATACTAGATTTGCACAATGAGTGGGACACCCGCTTGGCATGTCTTATACTAAGAAGCACCTTTTCTGAGAGGAACCTTCTTCAATTGATTTCCAGCAAGTATCCTAATGCACCCAGAACTGAGGAGGTCTTGATTTATGTGTGTTGACACTTGGTTAGCTGGCAGCTCCGGGCTTTGCGTGGAGAAGCGCCTCATCCTGAAAATGATTGTTTTAATTTCATTCTCACACTAAAGGTAGAGGATATTAGAAACCGAAGTCTTAATGGCTCATGATAAAATATGGAATAGCAACTACCCATTACATTTGTTATTGTCTCTTTCTTCTGTAAATCAATATAATTGAATTTCTCCTAACTTCTCCAGTATTGCATGCAGCCGCATGCAATCACAGGGGACATTGCACAAAGATGAATAAGCACAATGCCGTTTTAAATGAGCAAAGCACCCAGTAACCTCTCCGTGAGTTTTGTTTTGCAGCACACTCACGTTCTCCTGAGCTGGCCTGGCACTGTCCTAGGGGGAGGACTCCTGTCCCTGCAGCAGCTGGGACTTTCTGCAATATTTAGAAGTAGAACAACTGCCAGAATTGTCCCCGTCTCAGGAGTGAAAAAGACCCTCTGCTGAAGAGGCTTTTCAGTGTCAGTGAATCGATTCCCACCTGAAGCTTGCCTCCGCATCAGTTTCCCCAGCTGCGTGACTACACCAGCTATCTGGTTTCTCACCTGATTTTACTCATTTCTTTTCCTTTGCCCAGGATTGCTGTTTTTTAAACTGAGAAAAACCAAGTGCTAAGGCCCTTTCTGCTGTTCCTGCTATGCTGGCACATCTATCTGTGCCGATGTGATAGCACTCGCAGTGCTTCCCCTCCCTGCCTGTCAGAGAGCTTACCAGAAGGGTGGCTACAAGCCCATTTTACAGGGAGGGAAACTGAAGCATAGAGCCAGGCATCTTGTATGGGATCAACAGGAGGCGAAGGTGGAGCTGGAAGTAGAGACTGTGTTTCCTGAGCTTTAGGTCTGTGCTATCACCTCTGTTGCTTCTTGCTTGGTGCCTTTTACCCACATTAGTGCTGGCTGGAGGCAGGGGAGGTACAGAGGCTCATGGTGAGCTCAGCTCCTCCAGGCTGCTGACAGCTCTCAGTGCAGGACCAGGCTGCCTCATCCATCCCAGGGAGAAGCTGGGTTTTGTGCTCTGCTGCATGCATTTGTAATTGCCAAAAAGCTCCTGAGGGAGCCCAGGAGAAAGCAAACAGTGTCTTGCATGCTGGGAATTCCACAAATGGGGTCCAAAGCTGTGAACTAAAATCACAGAATCACACAGATTCACAGAACGGTGGGGGTTGGAAGGGACCTCTGGAGATCATCTTGTCCAGCCCCCCGCGTGACCAGGCACACCTAGAGCAGGGGGCACAGGACCGCGTCCAGGCGGGGTTTGAATGTCTCCGGGGAAGAGACTCCGCAGCCTCTCTGGGCAGCCTGGGCCGCTGCTCTGGCACCCTCAAAGTGCTAGTGTTTTGTTTTCTTCACTGTCTTCACAGCAAGGCTGCTGGTCCTCGCCTGTCCCTGCTGCTCCTGCCCGCAAAGCCTGCCAGCAGCCAGCTCATTTCATCCTATCGGGACAGTGCACAGCTCCCTTAAATAACAGCAGTTAGAGACTGAACCAGCTTTCAATCCTGAGCTAGTCTTTACTGAGATGCAGGGCAAATCTGTTTGGATTTGGAGCACCGGTCTGTGCTCAAGCACTGGAAACCATTCAGACCGTCTCTGAAATGGAGCCTGTAGCTGAGCTTCATCTTTAATCACAGCAGTGACAGAGACGGGACCTTTGCACTTGGCAAACACGGCTGGGAGCCTACCCCAGGCACCGGGCAGAGCCACTCCTGCGAGGCCCAGCTCCCTGCACCGCAAGGCTGTGGGGTCAGCCTTGCGGGAAAGCCAGGGGCGTTGCGCTGCAGGAGAGGCAGCTGTTACGCTGGGTGCGTGGCCGTGAAAGCTCACCTTTGCAGAGCATCGGCGGAGAATCCAGCCCTGCGTTTTGCTGGGCTGCAGTCATGCTACCTTTTTGGGGGGGTTAACCATGCTCCCAGGGCGTGCACCCTGCAAACCTCCTGCATGCGTGGCTGGTGACACTGCTGCCTCCAGATATCGCTGTGTATTGAAACGCACGCATCCTCTGGCTGGAATGGATTACAGCCAGCGCCTGTGCAAACAGCTTCCCTGGGACCCGGTCCCCACCTGGTGCAGAAAAGCTTCCCTTGCTCAGTGCACCCGGGGCAAGGACGTGGACTCTTCTCCTGGCTCGCTGCAAAGCAGGCTAGTACACTTATCAGTCATTAACCTCCTCCCCCACCACCAAGAAACCCCCTAAAAATCCCAAACCACCATAAAAAATGTGTTGGCAGATTAGGAGCGAGTCATGCAGTGATATTTGGAAAACACACGATCTTGTTTTCAAAATAGATTAATGATGGGTTTGGTGCCGGGGAGTCTGCCCTCCCCAACCCCCCCCTTAGTATAAAGCATTACAGGCAGGTCTGCAGTTCAGCAGTATAACTTCCTAAAAAATAAATAAAAACCTAGCTAATAATAACGGCGCCACTATTATTACTACTAATAGCGTGCTTCTGGCTGGCAACCTCTGCGCTTTTACGAGCCGGCTATGAATGAGAGGAGCTGGGGAACGGGAAGGTCACGAGCCCAATTAAGTGGGCTCCTCCCTGGCAGGGGCAGCGGGTTGCCTGATGGAAACTTAATGGTGAGGTTAAACGCTTGCCCACCAGATCCTAATGCTGTGCACGCTGCTCTGAGCGGGATCTAATTTGACAAATCTGAGGCTTTTCCCTCACATCTTGCTGGAGGCCAGGCGCTGGTCTCGCCCTGCAGAGCTGCACAGGCTGGAGGTGTGATGAGATGCAGAAGGTGCTTGAAAGAATTGTGTTGGAAAAAGCCCCTTGGATATGCCCTCAGCAGGTTTGTCTCTGCTAGGGGTTGTTCGGGGTAAGGGGAGCAGAGGAGAGGTTGGGTACATTTATCTGGTAGAAATTCAGTTTTGCAGATGACCAGCGCCTACACCCAGGCCGCTTTGCCTGGGGATAGTCTGGTCTGGTTATCCCGGTAAAACCCCGCCAGTGCAGCTCCAGCCCCTTCCCAAAATGTTCCTGACAGCCCCAGCAATGTTTTATTCTGCAGCACAATCTGACTGTTCTGAGAACAAGCGCCGCTTGGGGAGATTGATGCTGTGTCTTGCTGTGAAGGATTTTAGCGGTGGTTCCTGAGGACGCAGGGCAGAGCGGGGCTGCCGGTGGCAGCCCGGGGCCGGGGGATTGCAGTCACATGCTGCTACTGCAGGGCTGGAGGAGAATTAGTAACATTTGCTGCAGGATTCCCACACCCTTGCAGCAGAGACTGGCACTGCATCCCAGGGGCCTCTGATTCAGCTCTTTCTCCCCTTGGTCTCGATTGCCAGCACTAAGTTTTTATCAGATACTATGGACTATAGAGTGATTTTCCTAAAAGCCACTATTCAGAGCAATTTCCCCCCGCTCAATGCTATTATTTAATGAAATCAATACACAGTGTTGTTACATGTTATGTTGTTTGTAAGCTATAAGCTTTCAAGCTAGGAATTGGATCAACATTACTCAAAGCCTTTTCAATTTGCCATGCCTGCCAACTTATATGTTGATTGTGGTATTTTGCCTAAATAGCATCAACTTGCTAAACCGTAGGAAGAAATTTAGGTATGTTAACAAGAAGGATTAGAGTCTGTCATCAGGATTTACCTGCATGTCAGCAGAGGTGTGGCTGCATATACTTTGTTTTTCCTATCTGTTGCTCAGTTTGCTTGCATGCATGTGTAGCTACAGCACAGCCTCCTTCCAGGCACTGTCAGACTGCACCATGCGCTGTTTGCTGAAATGAAAGCCAAGGTGCGAGCCTGCAGATGCACTGGAACTTGCATTTGGGCTGTGCCAAGTCTCCCTGAGCTCTCTGCTGTGCCGAAGCGTCACGATAGAAGCTGTAATGCTGTCGGCGTGCCCTCGCTCAGGGAAGCCCACCTGGGTCACTGCAGCAAGACTGCACTACGGCTGCTGCTAAAAGAGCCCCCCAGCTTCCCCTTTTTGAGTTTTTTTCTTAAACTGTCATTTTGCAGTTGCGTTAGCGCAGAGTTCAGTACTGAACTTCTCCCCCTTTTTCACAGGCGGAAGGTGGGAGGGCAAATGAGCTTGGCTTAATAACGCTATTGATAAAACAGTCCCAACTCACCCATGAAGTTCACTGCTCATTAAAGCGAACAGGCTGCAGCTACGCTTTTGGCTGTTTGCTTCTTTCAGCAGTGCCCCACAGACCAAATGGCTGCACTGCAGCTCTTATCGCCAACACGGTATCTTTTTTTGCACAAAGATGATTCAAAGCCTTTTCCTTTGAAACAAAAGCTTTGTAGTTAGCAAGGACATCTGAGGAGATACTGTCAGGTTAGGGGCTCAATGAGGTGGTGAGTGACTGAGTGAATGAATTGACTTGCAGCATAAGGTCCCCATCCCCACAGGTGCTTTGGACTTGTTTGCACGAGATATTTTGGCAGCACATCCCTTCTCTTCCCAGGCAGACCCGAAACTGTGTGTGTAAGTGGTGGTGGGACAAAGTGGAGCTAAAGAAGGGGGACAGAGGAGACAGGTGCTATTAGAGATGCAGTGGCCCGTGCTTCTGTTTTGCCAGCTTCATTATGTTGGTCAGAGCGGTGGCTTTTTACCCTTCTCTTGGCAAAAAATAGCTGTGCTGGCAAATGTCCTAGTGCTGATGCAGTTGTATCACTTGAAAAGGACTTTGCTGGCATTATTTGCTCTCTCTCAAGAGCCAGTCTGAGATATTCCAGCCAAAGGACGTTGCAATAAGCTGCATTTCCGTAAGAGTGTTTGCTGGGAGATGTCATCTGTAGCTGGGGAAGGTGTGGATGCTCAGGAAGGAAAAGATATCCTTTTAAAAAACATGAATCAAATACTTGCAAATTTATATGCATTTCTGTTATGAAAAAAAAAAAAGCCACAGATTTTTGGGGTGCTCCCCTGCATGCTTTTTGAACTTCTGAAGTTACTGAGAGAGCCAGACAAGTGCAAGCAGGAGAAAGGGAGTAGTTTTATCTTCGTGAGAACAGCTAAGCCACAGAAACCAAGGGCTTTGTCAGAGGAGCTCCAGGAGGTCCTGTGGCGGCGGTCTGAAGCCTGATTGTCTCTATCTGACCACCCCAGCCTTTGCTGGATGTTACTGCCTGCGTAGCAGTCCCTATCTCGGTTGTGAACGGTCCCCCTGGCATTAGTGGGCCAGCAGGGAAAAAACAGTGATGGTTATGTGCCCATGTAGAGGTGTCCCATTCAAGGTGTGTGACACGCGACACACACATTTTGCTGTGCTGTGCTCTTGTTCAGCACACAGGAAAAGTTCCCACACTAAGAAGGTCCAGGCAACACGTGTCCTGCTCTCCTGCTCTCAGTTCCCTCAGAGGGCCGGGGAGCTGTAGGAAATGGAGGTGTGACTTGGGCTAAACTGTTACTATGCAAGTGAGATTATGTGCTCATATTATCACTTCCTCTGATTTTGAACTCATTTGACCAAATTAGACAAAATTTTGGGTACCTTAGAAGTATCAAGCTTCTTCAATTCCATGAACATGTAGACTCCTAGGACACAGAAGGGGCAGCAACTTGTCTTTCCCCAGGTATCTGGGAAGAATCCAGCCTCATCTTTCAGACATTTTTTGTAGAAAACAAAGCTTTATTTATTTTGCTGTGCATAGTATTACTTGTTTCTATGATTGATTGCACTTGTCTGTTTTACTGTGTGAAGATCCCAAGTAGGGCTCCATGATGCTGAGACTCAGGGTTTGTTTAAAGCCTGAGGGCAGGACAGCCTCTCTGACGTCGGTGTTGGATGGAGACGTCGTCATGGCATGGTGCATTGGGAAGTGAGGGTTGTGGCAGTGGAGCAGCTGCTCTTCGGATGTCCCCTATGGACAAGTCTTTCAAGAGAGCCTCTGGTGTAGCCTGAAGATGCTGACCAGCGCTGATGGCATGAATAATCAGGTGATACAGATGATGATCTAGTTGAAGATGTCCCTGCTCACTGCAGGGGGGTTGGACTAGATGACTTCTAAAGGTCCCTTCCAACCCAAACCATTCTATGATTCTAAGATACCCCTGGCACTCATCAGGGCCAGTATGACTGCTAGGCCAAAATCCAGTGAAGCATGTTTCAGGGAGACCCCTGCCTGGACCTGGACCTCCCAGTTTGCTCAGTGGGTAAGTCTGTTGAGCAGAAAGGTACCAACAACCTGGATATGCCTGGCGAAGGACCGTAACAAAGTCAAATTTGGATGATGACAGGTTGGTAGAAATGGGGGTGATGACAGACTGTAATTTCCTTCTTGCATTTCAGAAGGAAGATGGGCATGGGAGCTTGCGACATGGTTCACGCCAAGGTACCAAGATACCTCAGGATTGTGCTCAAAGCCTGAGTGCTGCTGGTGCAAATCAGTGTCATCGCTGACCCAATTTCACTGGTGCTGATGGTGCTCAGCAGGTATTTCAGGGCTGTGACAGGAGAGTGAGGCAAGCAGTGTGGACTGGGTCTCACACAGACACGTGTACCTCTGGCACTGAGTGGACGTGCCTCTGAGGCTTACAGGGCTGGCACGGGTGTTGTAGGATCAGCTGGTTACTGAGTCACGGAGACAAGGAATGGGGAGAGATTTTTGAAATCCATCTGCCTGCCATCAGTGATACCAACAGTGCTATCAGTGGCAGCAGTAGCATAGGATGGATAGTCCTTTCTTCATGGCCAGATGATCACAGGACATTCCAAGCCCCTCTGTTACTGGTATCATGAAAAAAACTTGTGCCAAACTCTCTGGATGATGAGCTCTCTACAGACTTTAGACCCTATTTCTGATCTGGTTTGGCCATCAATTGTAGCACCTGGGAAGTGCTTCCACTTGGAGCAAAGTCTGATCTCCGTGAGCTGGAACAGTCCGGAGTGTGCGTGCACTACCTGGGTGGAGCGTAACCATATTTACCTGAGTGCACTTCTGCAAGCTCTGAAGATAAAACTAATTTCTCTCCTTGCTTCAGGATATAGACAAAGGAGAGAGGGGCCAAGTCCCTGCCCTCTGGATCCTGTAGGAATTGCTTGGCAGACGAGCAATGGATGAGGTACCTACATGGGATCACCACCTCTGAGATCCTGGCAATGCAGAGAAAGTGAGGGAGAAGTGGGGAGATCTTCCCCCATGGTCTCAGGGAACCAAAGGGAAGGGCTTACCCTGAGGATGCTGGTATGGGCAGTCCCCCAGGCATGGGCTCTTACCCTGCCACAGGGCTTCACCCAGGCAAAAGGGCTGAACACCTTTTATATGTTGAAATTAAGAAAGAACCCCCTGAAAACCTAAAGGTCTTTTTTATACAGGAACTTTAAAGTAAGGAAAAAACCTGCATTCAAAAAGCAAACCCAGACACAAGCCCCAAGGTGGGAGTTACAATAGGAACTACTTTCCTTTAGTAACATTCATGGCAGAATTCACTTCACTGCAGTGTAATGTCACAGCACACAGTACATTGACACAAATGACATATTTTTCAGTAGAAATAAAACTTGTAGTTTGAGTGTCTTTTAAATTCATCCTTTGTTTTTGAGCCAGAGGTTTTCTAATACTTTATATCATCTCCTGTTTTCCTTAACAGAAGTAGGAAAAAACACCCAGCCCAATGGCAGGGGGAGGTGCATGTGCCTTCATTAAATGAGAAAACCCCATTACATAAAGATAAAGAATGCTCTGACCCCCAGTGCAAACTGTCAGCCTTTGCTAATGCTGAAAGAATGCCACCAACTTCAGCATCACACTACTTTTACCCCAAATATTTAAAATGTCGCCATTTTTCCAGTGTGCTCCCTAGGTAAATTTCAGGATATGCTCTGTATAATCAATTTTGCTGCTATTTTCATGTAAAATCAGCTATTTTGTTTCCCTTGTAGTGCTGGGTGACTCTTTTCTAGAGTAAGAAGGAAGCTCTAAAAGAAACTGCACTTATATATCCAGGATAGCATTCAGTGGAGAGAAAAAGGTCAGGTGTAGCATGTGAAATTGTCTCTATTTTCTAACACTTTCCCAATATCAGGCTGAAAATATCCCATGACACTTACATGTATCTTAAAATAAAAGGGAAAAAACCCACAACATGAAGATTCTTTTGCCTTTGTTCAGACTCCAGTCAGGTCAGAGAACAGCCTATTTGCACTATTCATGCTAATTTTTTTCCCTGAAACAAAACCCGCACAAAACAATGTTGGGAATTTTTTTCTTTGGGCTGGCTTTTGTGGTGAGCATTGTGTTTGCCTCTACAGCACATTTTTCCATTTGTTTTCATGTACTTTCATAACTCCTACAAAAAATAGCTTTTGAAGGATAACTTAAAACAAAACCCTACTTACTTTAACAGTATTTTTCATGGTACAAGTAATATGCAGAGCTCATCCACTAATGCAGTCGAGATGTGGCTCGAGAGGTGTTTGTTGTATTATCTCACTTAGATAATTACATAGGCACTGGTGAACATCGCTTTGAAATAGTCAATAAAGTAAGGTGAAAACCTGAATTATCTTTGTTTTCACACAGTTTGGAATGCTGATAGAAAACTCAAGTAGCAACACCAAGAGAAGTATTGTACGTGTGCATTTAGCCCTGAAGAGTCATCTCAGTTCAGCTCCATGGAGCCCATAGAAGAGGTTATGAGACCAGGTCTTTTTCTCATTCATTAGACAGCACTGGCCAGCATAAATTTCTGTACAGAAAAATGCTGGGATTGGTGTAGATATGGGACCACTTTGTGATCTGGGCTGTGATCTTGCACCTGATGTTGATGTGCATGTGTGCTGCAGGGCTGCAGAGCAGGCCTTCGGGGTGCGAGCTGTAAAGAGGCCACAAAGCCAACAGGCGCAACGGCATATACCCATCAGCAACCTGGAGAAGGGTGAATTCCTAGTCCCACTGAAGTTGGTAGGAGTTTTCTCATCAACTTCAGTGTGTTTTACTCTGACTGTCTAGTTCTTTGGCTCCAAAACACACATTTTTATCTCTTGAGCAAAAAGAGAGTTCCTGCAGCTGTCGGTAGTAATAAGTCTCTTCAAGTCAGCCACCGGGGAGCAACTTCACTCATTTGTACACACAAAGCCAGGGTAATGCAGGGATGTCAAAAAGCGACCGTGGCCAGCACCTGCAGACAGGCTGAAAAAGTCAGTTCTCATTGACTTTGGAGCAGCAGTTCTGTACTGACTTCCAAAGAGTTTTCCCCACATGAGAACGGTGGGGTTTAGCCTGGAAAGTGCTAGAGCCAGCTAAAGGAAAGTGCAATTATAGTTGCTGATTACAGATGAGGAGTGTCTGTCGGGATCCCCCTTCCTTCCCTCACCAGCCCAGAGGAGTTGCTTGGACTGAAAAACAACCTGCATGTGGAGTGGGACATGGGTTTAAACTTCAAGTGTCTTTTAAAGGTGGCCAGTTGTAACGCTTCATAGAGAGATGCCACAAGATCTGGTTTGTTTGTTTTTTAAAAAAAGATTAACTTTATTTTTCTTGGAACAATTGAGTATGGTAGCTTTTTAAGGAAATTAAGCCCAGATATTTTTCTGCATTTTTGAATGATAACTAAGCTGATGTTGCTGGCAGTGAGAGGGCTGCTACTGAGTCAAAGGACGGCAAAGGCTCCTGTACTTGCCAGCAAAGCTCCCCCTGGGCTGCGTCTGGCTTGGCAAAAAGAGTTCCATATGGCCACATATATCTGTATGTATATGTGTGTGTGTGTGTGTGTATAGTTATATATATGTTCTCATGTGTGTGTATACACCTATATGTAGACAGGACTTTTTAAAAACAAAAAACTGAACTCAAAGAAATAAACCACTTATCAGATTCCAAAGGGCTCCGCTCGTTCAAAAATATTTTTATTTTGAAATATTTAAAAAAATATTTCCCATAAGGTCAAGATTCAGAAGTATTGTCTCAATAGACTGTATTTTTTAGGAGTGTGGAGGGGATGGAGGGCACGTTTAAGTTATCAGAAATATCAACAACAGGCTACATGAGCATCGCAGCAAGTATCTGAAGAGTCGATTGAATTTTATGCTGGGTTCATGGTTTGGTGAAGGGTTTTCAGTAGTGCTATGATGCCCCTCTGCCCATATTTTGACTGTGGGACAGAAAGAGCTCTATGAGCATTTCTTCTCAATAGGGAAGACCTCTGATCTGAGAACAGGGAATTTTTTCTAGCAGATGATGTAAGAGGGAAGGGGAGATTAGTCTACTAGCTTTGT
Source organism: Anhinga rufa (assembly GCA_013400875.1). NCBI lineage: Eukaryota > Metazoa > Chordata > Aves > Suliformes > Anhingidae > Anhinga > Anhinga rufa. Next base: position 4,466 of record VZTV01071440.1, on the reverse strand, counting down.
GCACTTTGGCCCTTTTTCACATACTAATTAATGTGGTTTGATGGTAGTTTGAGGATAGTATTAGGATCATCTGTTAGTCAGACTTCAAGTTAATTAACCAGCCAACCTGCTCACATTGGAAGGGGCTCGTGTATGATTATGAGTCACCCACTTGGGTAACTGATATTTGTTTATTTTTAGGCAGACTACGAGGCACCCAGACGCTATGGCAATGGGTTCCAGATCAGTACTTTAAATATATGAAATATACTGGTGATTTGGACCTTGCAGATGGGAGGAGTGTCTGCTTGCTCATAACCTCTCCCTTTGTAGATGATGAGGTCAGGCTCATCACATGAAGACAAATTCCTTATCCTAAGTATAGTTAAGGCTCATTCCTGAAATATACAGAAAGCATTATTTTGGGATGGATCTGTATGTGCTCTTGCAGCCCTTGATTGGCCCTAGGTGAAAAAGTTGGTCTTATCCATGTAAGAGTATAAATATGTATGGCGCTACACTAATAGCTTCCAAATTTGGTTTGTGCCTTTGTCTTTTATTCTTGAAGTCTGGTGCTGCTGCGTCCATGAAAGCACAAGGAGTTGGCAAAAGCAAGGTGCAGAAAGCACAGTGGGATTTGGAAACAGAGGTGGGGGTCTTGGGGGCTGTTGAAACAAGTTGCCTGTCTCTGCAGGTGATTGTACTGTATAATCCCTTTAATGAATGCATCAGGCTTCGTTTCATACTGAATTATGCTCTTGCCCTTTGCCGCCCCAGAGAGCCACGCTTCTCGCTGCCACCTAAAATACATTCGTGGCCAGCTCAGACCCATTTGTTCTTGTGCCAATGCTGACTTCGCTTCAGTAGCTTTGGTTATAGGGCTTGTCCCAGTTTGTTTCATCAGGAGCAGAAGAAAAACTTTTCTTGTCCACATTTCTGTATGGGGAATTCAGAAACAGAAGGAGAGCTTTGTCTGACTGTGAGTCTTCCAGGGACCAGTGCCTCCTCCTTAAGTGGAGTAAGTACTTTTCTTTGTTTCCCCTTCCTTTTATCAATTTTTGCCTTCTCCATCCTTTCCTCTATCAAACATTTCTCCTACCACCTCCTGTTTTGTTTCCTATGGCACCTGGTACATGCATTCCCTGTCACTTCTGTCCCCATTTAGTTCCCTTTCCTCTCTGCCATCACTTTGACACCCAGGCCTCCTGGAGACCAGCTCCTTCACCCATGGTGGTTCGGGTTCCCTTTCTGGCTCAGGTCAGGCTCCCTCACTTCCTGGCCAGGCACTGCTCCACCAAGAGCCAGGCACAGCTTTACAGTGGTGGCTGAGGACTTCTAACGCCGGTAGCTCAGGCCAGTGCTCAAGCCTCAAGAGGGGCGAGATGTCACCCATCATGCCCATCATGGCTTTTCACAGAATCACAGAATGGTAGACATTGGAAAGGACCTTGAGAGATCATCTTGTCCAGCCCCCCTGCGTGAGCAGGCACACCTAGAGCAGGGGGCACAGGACCGCGTCCAGGCGGGGTTTGAATGTCTCCAGGGAAGGAGACTCCACAGCCTCTCTGGGCAGCCTGGGCCACTGCTCTGTCATCCTCACAGGAAAGGAGTTTTTTCTCATATTTAAGTGGAAGTTCCTGTGTTCTACCTTGTGCCCGTTGCCCCTTGTCCTGTCATCAGGCGCCACTGAAAAGAGTCCAGTCCCATCCTCCTGACACCCACCCTTCAGATACTTATAAGTATTGATAAGACCCCCCTCATTCTTCAACTCTATTTCAGTGAAACCATGGTCCTTGGGGTCCTTGGTTCACCCTTTCTTACTTGTTTCTCTCTTCAGGGTCTCCCCTGGCACTGTCATGGTGCATCTCCCATGGGTAGCCTCAAGCCTTGCAGAGGGACCGGTGTCCATGTGGCTTTCCAGCTCATCCATGAACCTTTGCTGTGGGTGGGCAATGAGGAGCACCTGGAGAGGGGGCTGAGAGATGAACCCCACTGCCTCCCAGGGTGAGGCAGCCACCTGTCTTCTCCGTATGGAAGGACAGCAGTGGAGAGGAAGGTGACACAGTTTCCATTGCTTGTTATTTGCTTTTGGTTTTGGGGAAAGCATGGGATAGAGGGGCATAAATGTCACCGATTCCCCTGCAGAAGTGACTTTGGACTGTGGAGGGTGACAGGAAGAGAGGCAGCTGTAGTGAAATGCAGCCCTGGTAGCTTGTTTGTATTGCTGGATGCCTTGAGTCCCACACGTTTATCTGTGAATGGAGATATGGAGCATAACTTATACTGTGTAAATAATCATTTATTCATTCTTACTCTATGGCCTAGTACACAGGAAAAAATATGCTGGGAATAAGGTATCATTCTGGAAAAGTGTCATTTTTATAAGAATTGTATTAAGCAAAGAGTTGACTTAATTTAGAATTCCCCTTTTGTGGATTTATGTCTTAATATTGTAATTTTAACATTGTTTTTGTTTAATGCATTTTGTGTAAGCAGTCACCTAATTTGCAGTGACTTTATTTCATTATTACAAAGCTAATTTCTGTATTTTCTGGTATTTGTTTTAGCATTGCAACTACATAAGCACAGTCTTCCCTTTGGTTTCCAGATGGAAACCCCTGCATTTTAATTTTCCTGAAATGGGATCTTTTAAGATTTTTCCTTGAAATTGTTTTGCTATATATATTTCATGTTTGGTCACTTCTGCAAAGAAATGTAATGAGCTTTCCTTACAATAGTTTCCAGTGCATCAGTACTGCAGCACGAGTCCTGTGATTTTGGTAAATGCAGCAAGGAGAAAAGATTTTTACATGAACTCTTTCTACATAGTGGTTACGATAGGATTTGGAAAACATTTTTTGACAATTATGGTGAAATTAAAGAGAGGTCCTTTGTGCATGAGTTCAGACTCTGAGACAACTCTGCACAGCAGTTTCATCCCAGTTGTTGTTGTTGGGGGAATCACATTAAGGAGGTTTAGTACTGGGTGATCGGAAGGGGATTTTCTGCAAGCCATGGAGGCCTGGCAACGGCAGCATGATGGGGGAAGTTTTTCTGCATGCCTTCTGGCTCTTGGCTCAAGCCAATGGCACAGATCTCATGCTATTACAAACACTCAATTAAATCACCGCTGTATTTAATAAACAACTTAAAAATATCAGATGTAGCAAAACAAACATGGAGATGACAGAATCAGTTTTGTTTTTAGAGGTGGCAGAGAACAGAATGTCCTTTTCTTGGAAATGCTATGCGTCCAGGAGGAAAGCTGCTCCTTTGCAGCATGTGTCTCAGCTTCTCCAGACATTGTTTGTGAAGTCTCAGGCAACACTGGCCATGGAAACCCATGTGCCTATGTTTGCAGGAGCATGGGCTCCCCAGCTCTCCCAGGAATGTTCGTTCTGTCTGTCGCCTAAATAAAAATCACTCTTGCAATTCTTGCATATGAGGGTTAAAAAGATTTCATAAGAACCTAGGAAATAAGTAATTTGGGTAGAGAAAAAGAAATGCTTTTACTGACCTAGAAGCAGCTGTCCATTTTGAAATGCAGTGGCAAAAAAATAATGCCTGGGCTTTGTCTTGAAATCTGTAATTTTAAGCTGATGACCAAGAAGTAGGTAGCTGCCATACTTTCCACCTAGACAACTGCAACTAAGGGAAGATCAACCTCCCACTTCAGGTCTCAGGTTGTGTTAATGCTCAAGTAGTTTGAAAACACACCCCTTATTTAATAAACGAATAGACTGAACCTCACTTCAACATCCTGAACATAGCACAGTATTAAATAATTTCTCCAAAGTAATTTTCCAAAGTTAAGCTGCAGATAGATTCTCCGTTGTGTCAGTATCCTCATATACCTTAAGTTCTCAAAGAGTTGCCTAATTTTTTTTTGTTTTGGGCTGACAGATGTATTTCTGAGCAGGCTTGCAGGCTTTCATGCAGGCAGGTTGCCCTGTTGCCCTCATTTCATGCTCATCTATAGGGTCTCGAGGAGACACCGTATTGCTGTCTGTCCCCATTGGTGTGCTGGTAGAAATGCTGGTGCAAGGTGAGAAGCTTACAACTGAGATTCTGAGGGTTCATTTTATTGGGGGTCCAAAAGGGCTGGTCAATATTTGAGTACCACTTCCTCCGAGCTCAGGATCAGTGCATCCCTAGGAGGAAGAAGCCAAGCAGAGGAGCCAGAAGACCCACATGGATGAGCAAAGAGCTTCTAGAAAAACTCAAATGGAAGAAGGAGGTTTACAGTACGTGGAAAAAGGGACTGGCCCCTTGGGAGGAATATAGGAATGTTGTCAGGGTATGCAGAGATGCAATGAGGAAGGCCAAGGCCCACTTGGAACTAAATCTGGCAAGGGATGTCAAGGATAATAAGAAGGGCTTCTTCAAATACATCAGTAGTAACAGAAAGACTGGGGAAACTGTGGGTCCGCTGCTGAACGAGGTGGGTGTCCTGGCTACACTGGGTGCAGAGAAGGCAGAGTTGCTGA